>CM040826.1:6849150-7116650 GCA_022828995.1 Vimba vimba
CATCTTGAATGAAATGTAAGTCGTTTATAAAAAGTATTTACCGAATACATAAATGTAAATGCATAACATGAGTGAGTTAATAATAACAGAATAAAAAAAATTGGTAAATTGAGGATAATATCCTCACTAAATTCTGCTCTCACAATCACTATGGTTACTCACATAACCCTGGTTCCCTGAGATTACTGGAACGAGCATTGCGTCTGCTTTTAGCTTGAAGAACAGGGATGTCCAGGTCCAAAATCGGATAAATGTGGATGGCAAGGACAACCTCGCCACACAGATATCTGCGATGGAGATTCCACAATCCATCTGGAAAGTCTGCTTTGAGATTGGAAGTCCTTTGCTGCAACCTCCGAAGCAAACAAACAGCTGCTCTGATTGCCGAAACTGGCCTGAGCGCTCAATATACACTCTCAAGGCCCTTGCGGGACAGAGTGGATGGGGTGCCTGATCACTTTCTGCGAGCAGTAGAGCTAACAGTGCTATCACCTACGTTCTGAACTGGGTGGAGAGCACTTTTGGCACATACCCTTTTTTTGGCCAGTAATGTTGTTGTTGTATAACCCTCTCTTCCGCCGTCCTGATGTATTAGGACTGCTTTGGCTGCACAAGCTCTATAGCTCTAGCTTGGGACAGGGGCCCTGTTGCTTTGGAAATGGGTAGCGTGGCTTGGATTCAGGCTCTGCTCCTGGTTGGAGCTAGACAGGCGCTGAGGCTGGCCTGGGTTGCTGCTGAGTCGGCTGAGCCATCTTAGGGTGACTAAAGGCAGCGGACGAGCTAGCAGAAAGTGACGCATAGCCATTGATGACTTCTGTGCCGCAATGTAACGCTCCATGAAGCATCCACCGCGGAGCCGAACAGGCCTGACAGTGAGACGGGAGAGTCCAGAAGAGCTGTCCTATCACCGTCCTTAATCTCCATGAGATTAAGCCATAAATTGCGCACCAGCATCACTAGGCTGGCCATAGCTCAACAAATGGCTTGGGCGGTGGCTTTAGTAGAGCACAGGGCCAGGTTAGTTGTGCTGCGCAGCTCTTTGAATTTAGCCGGGTCAAGTCCAGACTCGTCCATGTCATGAAGAAGTTTGAACTGATATATTTGAAGTACCGCCATGGTATGTAGAGCAGAGGCGGCTTGGTGTGGTCCTGCAAGGCTTGGTCGGATGACCAGACTTGGCCTTCCAACCGATCGCCGTAGGCGGGCTGAGGCGGGCAGCTTCTTCTACTGGGGGTAGCTTCGTGTTTAATTTTTCATCGACACCGTCGACTTTAGAGAAAACAGCTGAAGAAGAAGACATTTGGAGGGCTGAAATGCCATTTGTCTGTGCCACTGCACAGACGTGAACCAATCAGGCTTCAGAATTCAAAGAAAACAGGAGTTTTCCCCATAAGCGTCTGCTAATAGCAGACGCAATGCGAGTGAACCGTATGGAAAGGGAACCAAGACAACAACAACAACAAAATAAAACTATAACCACCAACGGCAATTATCAGAGTCCAAGCATCATGGCTCAAGTAGACCATAATACAGTAAAACCATGGCCATGTCCCTTTTCACATGTAATATGGGGGCTTTAGTGTCTCTGCATGAAAGCATTGTTTGTGTATTATGTAGAAAAAGACAAATAAAATTGTCTCTTTGTTTTAATTGGACAGCAATACATTCAGCCATGTCTTGCAACTAGACAAATATGTTTTTAAAATCATTAGGATTCATAAAAATTAACCAGGGAGTAACAGAAAAAAGAAGATGATTAATTGAATAATGTAATAATGTGAAGACCTTTGAAAACTATTTAAAATAAATTAATTTATAAAAGGAAATATTACTTTTATAAAATATATATTTTCACTTGGTTATTAATGTGGCCAAGTGATCAGTTTTGAACTCGAAACTGGCCAATGCGAGCGCAGAATGTGGTGCAGCAGAAAAATTGATTTCCGGGTTTTGCACGAGGTTTATGCGTGGAGTCAGAGGCAGCTCTCTCTCTCGTGCATGGATTTCCTGATGAACATTGATGCCCCATGGAAAAATAAAGAAACAACCTCCTAGATGATTTCTATCAATGGATTTTTGTGAGTGAAATGAAAAACTTTTTTTGCATTAATTATGAATGACATTGAGATGTTGCCAATTGAGTAAAACGCACATTCAACTTATAAATATCACAGTGTATGGTGACATGTATATGCTCTATTAGCATTAGAATATTGCTAAAGAGTTTACAGAGTTTATTTTTGATTAAAAAGGAGAAAGAAAAAGAATAAAGGAGACGAGATGCACCTATGCCTCTCTGGAATTTTCTGTGAGTTTAGCGATCTCCTTGGTAAGTCAGTTTGTTTTATTAATTGTTATTAATTATATTGTTATTAGTGTGTAAGAGGACAGCAAAAGAAATAAAATATATGAGAAAGGTTAATATATGAAACAAATGTTAGCTAATGCTGTATTTGATAAATAACTGCAAACTATGTGATCAATTATGTGACGAGAAGGGGTCAGTCATTAATGAGTGTGTTATGTTGAAAAAAAATAATCACAGACATTGCATATATAAAGAAAATATTCTTTATTTGAAGAATACATGTATGTATATTCAAGATATTCAAGTTCTTTGAGGGAGATAGTGAAAACTTGATCCAGAAAGACTTGTCATTTTACATTTTACATAGTCATTTTACATTTTTCAGTGGTCTCCTGTGGAAACGCTGTGACGTCAGTCGCCATTTTCATTTCTTCTGACTCAATCTCTGCTGCATCCACTTTAAGAAACTCAGCCTCTGCCGCTGCAAACTCCTTTTTATGTTTTAGTGATAACAGTTCAGATTCCAGTTTAGCCTTTTCTAGCAGTACCTCAGCCTCTCTTTCCACAAAGTTTGTACATGCTCTCACTGCTTCTGCTTTAGCTCGTGCTTTGGTTGCTGCCATACTTGCTGTGGACGATCTTGAACTCTTGGAAGATGCAGATATCACCGATCTGGTTTCCAGTTGACTGAGTGAGACATGTGATATGGTCAGCTGTTGCTCTTCAGCTTTCTCTTTAACATCCATCTTGAGTCAGTTGTGATGGGTGGAATAATTCGATATGTCCTTCTCAGAAGTGTTGTCTTCTGCCCGTCGTGATGTTGATTGTTTACTATTTTGTGCTCTGCATGCGTATGCATTGAGCATGCGTATACAGATAGCTAAACATTTTATCAAGTAATGAAGAGGCTTCAATGACCACTCAGATGAAGTATTTCATCTTTACTTGACTTTCTTGAGTGCAATCATGTTGTTTCTCTCAATCTGTTACATTATTTTGTGAAACTGAAAAAGAAATACAAAAAGACTTATTTAAAGATAAATCAACAAAAATACAATGACTCTTTACACAATGTTTACATTAACATCGGTAAATTAGAGTAGTTGTTACGTGATCACATACCAATCTTTTGAAATGTCTGTACTCCTAACATGCTTCTTATACATTTTAACAAGATATAGACACAAAGTATATACAATAATAAGTGATAAACTTACAAGAAAAGCTTCTCTCGGGCTTTAAACCACAAACTGGAAACAGATGCAGGAAGCACACAATCTCTCTGCTGCTCAGAATTGCAAAATGGCTGCTGTGCTTTGCATGATTGTTGCTATGAAGCATAACTAATAACGTTTTTCCAAAGGTAATTTAACTAAACCTATAGCAAACAGCTCCATCTAGCAGAGAGGCACGATTAACGTTAGACATGACATAATACCCTTGCTGGGTGTTGAATGCAAGAAAACTCAAAACCTGTCCAAGGAGAATGAGATGAATACTGTACCTAATAGTGCGGGAATTAACAATCCTTTAGCCACATGGTTGCAGGGTCCATCTCTGACTATGGATATGATGGATCCTCCTGGTGTGCAAAGAGTCATGGTTGAGCACTTTGTGAGGACAAGTGATGTAACAGCCCAGCATACCTCCCTGCATCTCAGATGTTTCTCAGGTAACTGGTTTTCAGGTTCTATCTGTTTCAGACTTGTCTCATACAAGAAGAATCCTAGATAGCTTCCACCTGCTGCTGATGTAATCAAACACGTTAGTCCACAGTCATCGCCCCCAGTGTATTTAGAGTTGCTGGAGTGGAGGATGGGGAAGAGTTGTTGGCAAAATTTATGACTATGCTACAAAATCAGGGAGAAAAGCCTTCCAGATTACAGGTGATGTTAAGCACAACGGACAGGAGAGGTGGCATTGCAGAGAGCAAGCGTGACTGCTGCTTGTTGAAGCAGTTCTGCAGGGTGCTGGGATAACGGCTTAATCGCCAATCTCCAGCTGGAAAGGAGGAAGACTAACCCACCGTCCTTTGCGGAACTAGTAGTGACTGACAGAACAGAAGACAGACAAGCTTCAAAGGAGGATCGGATGAGGAATCATTTTGGGGATGACTAAACAAAGTCTAGCCCCTTCCAAGTCACGAGCTGCACCTCACCAGTTGTCTGTTCACTCGCATGATGTTATCTGCGGAGCAGCCACTGAAACAGACTCCATGAAAAAGCAAACATCAGAAATATCAGATACCTTACTTGCCTCCATCCAGACATTGACTCACCAGAGGTGCCAGCCCACTTTGTTCCAAAGCAGTGAATGTGACTGAAAAAGGAACTGACTGAACTACACGTGCAGGTTCAAGCATGGAAGCTGCGGTTTCTCAAAAGGTCCAGAATAGTAGCTCAGAGGCTG
Source organism: Vimba vimba (assembly GCA_022828995.1). Classification (NCBI taxonomy): domain Eukaryota; kingdom Metazoa; phylum Chordata; class Actinopteri; order Cypriniformes; family Leuciscidae; genus Vimba; species Vimba vimba. Next base: position 6,853,868 of record CM040826.1, read on the forward strand.
AGGAAATTGCTGGACTAACGCGATAGGTTTCAGATTGAAAAGCTCAATTAACTGTCAATTAACAGAAACATCAGCCAGGAAGAACATCTAGGTTTAGGAGTCCTTCTGCAAATTTCACAACCCAAGCAAACTTGGTAGAAAGAAAGTCAGTAGTGGTGGATTGACCTCAGCTCGACCTCATCCAGGCTACTGCTTTCATTGCAGAGAGGACAGACATGTTGCCGTAAATTGTGAAAACGATCCAAATCCCTCCAAAGTAGAAAGCAAACAACATTAGCTGAGGGAGAAACAGGCTCAGTGGGATTTGAAAAACTGAGTTGCAGCCCCACAGTTAAATTACAAGAAGTCTCTGTAGCAGGACATACAGAAACTGGGGCAAGACCCACATGCCCTAACAAACCTAGAAGAGTGTTCAACAAATGTTGTTAAGAAGTGATGCAGAAAAAGTTACCATGAGGATTGGTTGGAATGAAATGTATTTGTTTATGCCAAGTTGTCAAGTTAATGCCAAGTTGTTTATTGAATGAACTCCAGTGAATTGTCTGCTAGACACCAGTTCCCAAGTAACCACCAGTCCACTATCCTTTTACCAAGATCATCTTTCAAGTCACCCTCTGGAGTCTTTACTGGAAGTGGAGGGAGCAAATGGGCAGTCAGTTCCCTACTTGGGCTACTTAGAACTCACTCTAAGATTTCCTAAGGAAATCCTTAGAAAAATCCTTAGGAAATCCTTCCTTGTGGGAACAAACTCCCTTGATGCTCTTTATGCTAACATGCTCAAGGAAAACCAGGAAACCTCAATCCAGCCTTCGATGCATATTGAGAAGTACTCAAAATTCTGGATGTTAGACATAAGCAAATGAGCACTGAAGTCCGGGGATGTGTGATGTTGGAAGGAACTACTCCTAAAGTTGTGTCAGCAGGGACTGTGGCTGTTCTTGATGTTGTTCGTTGTCCTACAGAAACCTTGAGAACATTAGGACAGCCTGGAACACTGTCTATGCCAGGTGGATTATTAGTAGCCAGTGGACTGTACACCTTGCCTCCTAAACGCTCCTTTAGTTTACCTGTATTATTGAGAAAAGACACCCAGAATGACATAGCTGTTCCACCAAAAGCTGTAAAATGCACGCAGTTTAGCACGTGATTTAGACGCAGCCAAGACATGATGAACTCTGACAGCGTGCAGATGAAGTTTGATTTTGGTAATTCCTCTTTACCAGCAGAGTGGAGAAGCCGGGTATCAACTTTGTTGAACACTGTGCCTGAGGTATTTGCCTTACATGACATAAACTATGGGCATATAGATAAAGTGAGACATCGCATCAAACTCCTTTTTTAGCATCGAGCTAGGCCCATTTACCCACAGGATGCTGTTCGCAAACACTTACAAGACTTGTTGGCTGCTGGAATTATTTGTGAATCAGAATCCCCCTTTGCCTCACCTATAGTGGTGGTGAGGAAGAAGGATAATTTGGTACGCCTTTGCATCGACTTCAGGAAACTTAACTCCCAAACTATAAAGGATTTCTATGCGCTTTACAACTTAGAGGAGGTCTTTTCGGTGTTACATGTTTCAAAGTGGTTCTCAGTTCTGGATTTGAAGTCAGGGTACTACCAGATCGAGATGGAGGAAGCGGGTAAACACAAGACAGCCTTTGTGTGCCCACAAGGTTTCTGGGAGTTTAAAATTAATGTTGCAATGGATAACAAATGCTCCCATTACCTTTCAACATCTCATGGAGCACTGTATCTCTGTGATCTGAATCGAAAAGAGGTGCTAGTTTTCATAGACGAACTTATTGTTTTTTGGAAATCCTCAAAGACTAGTGCAGGTCCTTACCCATCTGAAGGAATATGGCTTTTTTTTCAGACATCAGTGCGATATTTGGGACATATTGTTTCTCAACGGGGTGTGGAAACTGACCCAGCGAAAATTGAGACCTTTAAAACCTGGCCAAGGCCACAGAATCTCAAGGAACTGAAATTGTTCTTGGGATTTGCAGGTATTATAGGAGGTTCGTTCAGGGCTTTTTAAAATAGTCAAGCCACTGTAACGCAAAGCACATGATCAGACTACGTGTTGATTAAATTACTGAGATTACCCCGTGATCAGATCCCCCCCCCTCTAGTCTGGGACCTAATCAACGTACTGGAATCCTCATTTACAAACACCTCTATTGTCTCAAGATCCCGCCGCGCAAGACGTGCAGACCAAATGGCGCTGACAAATGGCGTAAATCATTGACGGCCTATCTGAAAACATAGATCGCTTACTGTTGGATCAACAAGACCCCTCTGTTTACGGCTTGACGAACATCCGCTGACCAATAGAGCGATCTCTGAAAGAACCCCCTAGGGACCTCTTAGATACTGATTTACACCTCAGAACAACAAGACTTTATCTGAACAAATGTCCCAAACCATGTTAAGTGCATCATTTCTAAAAACGCACACACATAGCCTTCTCACCCCACGGCTCGAGGACAAAAGTTCAGCAGGCGGTTATGAACTTCTCAGCCTCGACCATACATGCAAAAACACAGAGACATTCTCATCCCTGGACATTATGGTCAAAAATCACCCTTTGCCAATGTATTTTGAAATGTATTCGTGTTGTGTTGCATGGTCCTTATATGGAAGACCATTATAACTAAGTTTTATGGTATAATCAAAAAGTGAAATGCTTATTATCATTAAGAATCATGTAATTTCATGTATTAACGACTAGAACTACGGTCCGTGGTATCGTTGTGTTCAGGAAGAACCAACGGTGTTGAATTCTTACCTCAATGTATAAAATTATGCTTTCTTTCATTTAATCCCGGGCTATCGAGGGTTATAACCGAATTTATCCTTGTAAAACACATTCAGAGGAGGCGTGTACTGTGTAAACGCGAGGAGGTTGACACAACACGCCCTCTCCAAATGATTGGCTCAGAAACAGGAGAAGGTGGAGCTCCTTCAAAACATGGCGCGTTCTCTCCGTTCCTCGCAGCCTGCCAGAGAGAGAAAGAAGACACGCCTTCTCCTTCCAAGAAACCTTCGTCTGCTTTTATTTCGTTTTTATTCTGAGTCTTTTTCTTTGCTTGATACTCTAACTCAGTTGATAATTTCCTTAAAACTCAACTTAACCAACTTAAGACTAAAATCATCTTTGGTTAAAGTTTGCGCACGCCCTGAGTGACTATCGCGACAACTCCGCAGCTGACCACGTGTTCCAGGCTTTTGTCCACAGAGACGCACACACGAGGGTCATTGGCAAAATACGTAAAGTATATTTCTAAATTTGCAATCCAAGAAAATGCTGTTCTAAGTTTGTCTAAGAATTACTAGAAGCTTTGGGGTCTTGTTGTTAAGGAACTTATGAAACTGTTTGCCTGTCTTTCTCAAACTCTTCTACACTCTTCCACACACACACACACACACACACACCCACACACACACACACTTACGCTCTCCCACACGTGCTCTGGCACACACCCATTCGCCTACGGGTTCTTACCATTCTACACACACACTTAAATTACCTTAATTCACTCTCTCAATCTATCTATCTCTCTTTCTATCTCTCTCTCATAATTTTTGTTTAGTTTGCTTTTATTTTATTTTATTGTTTTATTTTCACGATCGTGTTATATTGTTTGTTTGTTTGGTATGCATATTTACTCCTGCGTGTAATGATTAGTACATGTAATCTTTAGCTTGCTTTATATTAAATTCTATAATCTTTTGAATTGAATCTGTCTCATATTGTTCTATTACTGAAATCCCTGAGAGTGTCGTCCAACCTAAAGCTCTACCTTTGATTTTACTATTGAAATATCTAAAATTGTCTAAACACGAAAATAATCATTCTTTTGTGGCCACAAGAAAAGGGTTATTTGTCGGTGTTGAAGACATAGGTTTCTGTTCAGAAATTATACATGCTGGTCGCTGGACGGACAGTTTGCATGATAAATGAACATTAACCTCTACCTAAATTTCCCCTAATTAAAAATATAATTCTACCCACCTATATCAGTAATTACTACGAGAAATCGTGTAATTATTGATACAAGTTGAGGTTTTGACCTATTCCCTATTTGGAATAATTTAATATATGTAAACGGCATATGCATATTCATATCTTATGAAAAATACCTCTCATTTGAGCTAATAAATTCCCTAAACAGAGGCATTGTTGTTACACCACTCAACAACCTTACGGCTGGATACTCCCCAATTCGGAAAAGAATGAGATGTAAAGACGCAAACTGTCATTACTATGATCCAAAAGAAAAGCTGTGAGACAGATGGGATGCTTGTGAGACAATTGTGGATAAATTAACAATTGCTCCAGTTTTGGGATATGCTGATCCTAGATTGCCCTATATATTACATACTAACGCCAGCACTACAGGCTTAAGCGCCGCATTATATGAGGAGCAGGAAGGGCAGTTGAGAGTTCTTGCTTATGCTAGTCGAGGATTAACTAAGAGTGAAGCCAGATATCCTGCCCATAAACTTCTGGTCCTCAAGTGGGCGGTTACCACACTGTAAAAAAAAATCCTAATTTTACAGAAAATAACTGTGATTTTTTGACGATCATTTTCTTTAATTTTAAATTGTACTTAAAACACTGTAAAATTACAAATAATATCTGTAAAATAAAAATTCAGCTGTTATTTTAGGTATTGTGACATTAATGACAAATTCACATTTTTTATACAGAAAATTGATTGTATTTTTCATACAGTATTTTTTCTGTTTTCTTAAATTACATAAAAATGTATGTAAAATTACAAATATAATCTGTAATTAAACAGTAACAAAACAGTTAAATTATAAAATGGTCAAATGACTGTCAGCCCCCCAAAAAATTGTAAAACATCCTAAATTAAATAAACTGAAAAACACTGTTATTTTACAGGTATTTCCTGAATAATCACGATCATATACCTTAATTCTAAAAAAAATCATAAAAAAAGGGTCAAATGACTGACAGCTGCGGCTGCCAAACAAAAACCATAAAATTAAAGTAAAATATTCTAATTTAAATAAACCGAAAAAACACTGTTATTTCACAGGTATTTCCTGCATTATTATGATCAAATACCTTCATTGTAAAAAAATCGTTAAAAAAAAGGGTCAAATGCCTGGCAGCTGCGGCTGCCAAACAAAAACCCTAAAATTAAAGTAAAATATGCTAATTTAAATAAAGTGTAAAAAACTTTAAAATAAATTTGATGTCACCATGATTGAGATCAGTGTCTGCTTTAGTTGGGCTCATGACCCTTGATTTTTTAACTTTAGTTTTTCTCTGGCTGCTTTAACTGTGTATTTGATACACATTTGATATAGCAATAAATGCAGGAGAAAATATCAGATGATCTTGGTCATTCATTGATGATCTGATTCACTGATATGACAGTCAATTCTCTGAATATAATTACATAATATGTAGATGGAATTTAGCTTTATACAAAGTCTTTAATTAATGCCATAATTAATCACATGACCCTTGAAATATTTTGACATCAGTATATAACAATCTGAATTTAAAAATATATATATATTATACAGAAAAAGTTTTGAGCTGGTTATTTTTTTTAGTAGTATAGAGACATCAAGAATCAACATATGAATCTCAACAATGGTGACAACCAACAAAGCCTTTTTGTGACTTTATAGTAGTTCAGATTTTTTTTTTCATTGTCACCATTGTTGCGATTCATAAGCTGATTCTTGATGTCTGAATGAGTCTATGTGATCCTGTCAAAACATTTTCTGTATAATGACTTAAAGGAACACTCCACCGTTTTTTGAAATAGGGCTTATTCACCTTCTTTCCTACATTTAGATAGGTGGGCAAATGCATTTTTGTCTCAGTGCATGCATTGTTTTAGTTTGACAGGGTCGGCGCTAGCTTAGCTTAGCATAATGAATGGAATCCTTTGTTGCCAGCTAGCATGTCCTGAGTAAAAGTGATATAAAAAATAAAAAAAACCCCACTTAATTACTTCTTGTGGCCTGCGTATTCACAACGAGTACAAATAGCGATGCAGATTAACACTAGGCGATTTCCTAGGCAGATATTGACTTACATATTAAGGACTATATTAAGGGGAAGCACAGGCGAAGCACTGCTACTTGGGCATGATATCTCTGCGGCCAAGTAGCAGTGCTTCGCCTGTGCTTCCCCCTAATATAGTCCCAAGTCAATATCTGCATAGGAAATCGCCTAGTGTTAATCTGCATCGCTATTTGTACTCGTTGTGAATACGCAGGCCACAAGAAGTAATTAGGTGGGTTTTTTTTGTTTTTTTTGTTTTTTATATCACTTTTACTCAGGACATGCTAGCTGGCAACAAAGGATTCCATTCATTATGCTAAGCTAAGCTAGTGCCGACCCTGTCAATCTAAAACAATGCATGCACTGAGACAAAAATGCATTTGCCCACCTATCTAAATGTAGGAAAGAAGGTGAATAAGCCCTATTTCAAAAAACGGTGGAGTGTTCCTTTAATAGAATCTGAGTATCACTGCACTGCAGGATCTTCTTCAGCAGTTATATCATGCAAAATGAACAACTAATATTTAATGACTTATACAGATTTTACACTTCAGATGGTATCAATGAAGCAGGATACTACATGATGACTATTATCACTAAAAAGTAACCAACATCATCTGATCTGAGTTTCTCTTGGATTTTTACCATAACAAATATGCATCAGAGACACACAGTTAAAGCAGCCAGAGTAAAACTCACTTTAAAATATAAAAGGGCAAGAGCCCAACTAAAGCAAACACTGATTTCCATCATGGTGACATCAAACTTTATTCTTTTCAATAAAACTTCAACTTCTAAACCTCTGTTAATTCTCAGTAAGAATGTTAGTATGAAAGAAATAAAGTCTGGATTGTAATAAGTGAAGATGCTGAGATCCTGAGAGATCTGGTAGTGTTTAATGTTCTGTTGGGGTTTAAAGTGTTTCTATATGGTGTGTTTCGCGTGTCACCATTGTGTTGAAGAGTAGAGCCTGCGCTTTCAGTCGAGGATGAGCGGAAAAACACTGATGATATGCTGCATGTTGCTTTATTTAACAGACAGTAACTGTGTAGTTGTTGATGCAGTGACGTATAGTCACAGCAAATCATGCATGTAGTTAACTGCATGTTTTTCAGTAAAAAAATCTGAAAATAAATGTGAAATAACTGTGTGTTTCTGTTAAAAAAGATTAATGAAGGTTTCTGTAAAAGTATTTTGCACTTCATTTAAATTAGGATATTTTACTTTATTTTTACGGTTTTTGTTTGGCAGCCGTAGCTGACAGTCATTGACCGTTTTTTTGCGATTTTATTTTTTACAGTGCACCAAGTACAGCGACTATTTGTACAGGGATGAATTTACTGTTGACTTCTACCAAATTGGACTCCACTAGTTATAGATGGCTGTCTGGGTTATCAGTGTATAACTTCAAAATCCAAACCCAGGATGCCGATGGGTTGTCCAGGTGTCCAAACGGTCAGGTGTTGAATGATCTGGAGTCTAAAAAAGAACAGGAGAGAATTAAACAGTTCATTCTGAATCATTTAGCTGAAACTGACAAAGTTCTGTCTGTGATCCTGCCAGAAGCAGTGAAGGCTGTGTGTAAGAAACATTAGTTTAGCCAATCACAGGATGGGTAAGGCAACAAGCAGATCCTGAGTTGGAAGAGGTCCTGGAATACCTGGAGTCTGGTGAAAAAAACCTTGGTAGGAAGAACCAATCGCCTAAAATGACTATGTGGATGAGTGTGGAATAAATATGTGGATTCAGTGCAGGAAGCCAGGGCGTATTGCAATGGGCCAGGGCGGATAAGACAGTTCAGGGGGCCAGGGTGGCGCTGACAGTTCAGGGGGCCAAGGAGGCATGGCCTCTGAGGCCTTAATCAGGTACCTACTGCCCCAAAAAAAATTTATTGGGTGGAGGCTCTGGAGTGGCGGCGGCCATCTTGGCCAAGGGCTTACGTGTTGTAGCTGATGTGTGTGCTGCCCACAAAATAGATGTTTAACAAAAAAAGAAAAAAATAAGAAATAAAATCACACAAAATAGATGTGGCCACTACGATCAGCGCTGCATCTTCCAGAGCTGACTCAGGCGCGGCGGCCATCTTTTCCGAAGACACAGGCACAGCAGGCATGACATGAACAGTCTCTGGCTGGGCAGGCTTGACGTGAACAGTCTCTGGCTGGGCAGGCTTCACGTGAACAATCTCTGGCTGGGCAGGCTTGACGTGAAGAAGTTCGGGCTCAGCAGGCTTGACGTTAAGAAGCTCAGGCTTGGCAGCGACCATGACGGGATGAGGCTCTGGCGTGACTGCGCTGGTGAGCGGTGTGAGCACTGGAGTTGCCAACATTAGAGTGGACATGACGTGAAGTGGCTCAGGCTTAGAGGTTACCATGAGCTTGCGGGGCTCCTCATCCGCAAAGCCTACAGTAAATGACGAGCCGCTCAATAAAAGGGCACAGTCAATGTATTGAGGCAGAGTGTAGTGAGGGGTATTGCCAGGCATGCAGTAATAAATACGATCATCCAGTCCATGGCGAAACATGTCCTTCAAGACATCGTCACCAAATAAGTCTATCCCTGACAAAGCCCACAAAACTCCTCCACGTAATCTTCAATAGGACAGCTTCCTTGGCTGAGGAGGAAGAGATAAATTGCTGGGTCCATGTTGGTCTACACAGCAAAATCCCCAGTGTTAAATGAACACTCCTAGGTGTACATATGTGTCCACACTACAGAGTGTTAAAATTAACACTGAAGCAGTGTTGAAGTTAATGAGATAATTAAGTGATTAATTAAGTGATGATTGGCCATTAGTGGTGACACCTGATGTTAATAAGCAATCATTGACGGAAAGAGAAACAACAAAAACAGAAAAAAGAGAAACACAATAACTACTGACTTCGAGTCATTACACATTGTTGCACTTAATATTACCAATTTGAATTTATTTCTGTCATACATCTACAAAAGTTCTTGAAATTCAACAGAAGTTTAGACGGTAATGTTTTATGAATTTTTCGTTTCAAGTCACCATTATGATGGTCAGTGCTTGCTTTAGTTGGGCTCTTGACCCTTTTCTTTTTTTAATGTTAGTTTTTCTCTGACTGTTTCAACATTGTGTTTATAAAGCACATTTGTTACTGCAAGAGAAAACATGATCTGCTCACAATATGTTTTGATGATAATGACATTATAATCATGTAGTGACCAGATTCCCTGATGTCATTCAGAGTCTACATCTTTGACTATATGCTTGATGTCTCAATTTGGTATTGGTGATTGTAGTCCGGAGATTCTGCAGTTTGAAAATACTTTGTGCATAGAAGTTATTGTGTTTAAACACACAGACATCAATAATCAGCGTATGAATCTCAGCAATGGTGACAATAAACAAAGTACTGCCAAACAGATCAACAATGAACATCACCAAACAAGCTACTAAAGTCACAACAAAACAATAGCAAAATAAAAGCAAACAGGAAAAAACAATGAAAATTACAGGACAATTCAGCTGCATAATTTTTTCACGCTGCAATGCATGACGTGAGACAGGGATGCGTTCTGATTGGTGGCTCCCATCATGCACTGCAACATGAAGCATTTGTGTGATTGTCACCATTGTTGAGATTCATATGTAGATTATTGATGTCTGTGTGTGATTTTAAAACCTTCAATTCATTAAAACATTGTTGGAAGTAGCTACTGTACTGAAAATTAAAGCATTTGGATAATCAGTTTATAATGCTGGGTGAGATCAGTGAATTAGGCCACTAGTAATTTTACCGTTAACATAAAACTTAACTTGATTGCAGAACAACTGCAACAGATGGTCTGTACAATCAAATTAGGCTTACAATGCTTACGGGAAACACAGCCCAGGTTATAGTTTCTCTTGCCACAACAAATGTGCTTTATAAACACAGAGGTGGAGCAGACAGAGAAAAGCTAATGTTAAAAAGGAAAGGGTCAAGAGTACACCATCTAAACTTCTGTTAAATCTAAATAAGAACGTGTGTAGATGTATGGCAGAAATAAAGTCAAACTGGTAAAATAATAAGTGCAATAATGTGTAATGGCTCAAAGTCAGGAGTTTTTGTGTTTATCTTTTTTTTTTTGTTCTTGTTGTTTCTCTTTCCTTCAGTGAGTCTACTTGTTATCATCAGGTGTCTTCAATAATGCTCAATCATCACTTAATTAATCACTTAATTATCTCATTAACTTCAACACTGCTTCAGTGTTAATTTTAATACCCTGTAGTGTGGACAAATATGTACACTGAGGAGTGTTAATTTAACACTGGGGATTTTGCTGTGTAGTATTCTGTAATGAATCCTCTGGAGGCAAGTTGAAGTGAACCCAAAATGCAACTTTATTTCCAAAGTGTGATCAAACATAAAACAAAGGCATGGCAAGGCATGAAACTCAAAACAAGAACAAGGACAGGGGCAGTTTGGCAGTTCTTATCGTTGCACTATGGTGGTTGTTCTGTTCCCGAGTCTGAGTCCTGAGTCTGCATTTGTATTTGTGAAGTTTTGAGTTTATTTAATAAAAGATTGCTGCACTTGGATCCTGCTTCCTCCTCTGCTTCAACCAAAACGTAACACTAGCATTAGCGTAGATGCCATTCTTCTTATGATGTAACAAGTACATCAGGTGTTATAGGAAGTGTCCCCGGTTCCGGCTGACCTAATTTATGCAGCCTAATAATAATTTAACTGATTTGAATAATAAAAATGTATAATGTTCTATATTAATGCCAGGTAAAAGAGATGCGTTTTTAGTCTAGATTTAAACTGACAGAGTGTGTCTGCGTCCTGAACAATGTTAGGAAGACTGGTCCAAAGTTTAGGAGCTAAATAGGAAAAGGATCGATAAGAGCTCACTCACATGGGGAGCTAAACCATTTAGTGCTTTGTAAGTAGTCAGCAATATTTAAAAATTTATACAATGTTTAATAGGGAGCCAATGCAGTGTTGACAGAACAGGACTAAAACGGTCATACTTTCTGGTTCTAGTGAGAACTCTAGCTGCTGCGTTTTGGACCAACTGGACTTTGTTTATTAAGCATGCAGGGCAACCACCCAGTAGAGCATTATAATAATCTAGCCTTGAGGTCATGAACGCATGAACTAACTGTTCCACATTTTTCATTGAAATCATATGCCGTAATTTAGATATATTTTTAAGATGGAAGAATGGCGTTTTACAGATGCTGGAAACGTGGCTTTCAAATGAAAGATTGGTATCAAAGAGCACACCCAGGTTCCTAACCGACACCGAAGACTTGACAGAGCAGCCATCAATTGTTAGACAGTATTCTGGGTTAATACGTGCAGCAGTTTTTGGCCCAATAATTAGAAACTCTGTTTTTTTCAGAATTAAGTAGTAGGAAATTACTAGTCATCCAAATGTTTATATCAGCTATGCATTCCGTTAATTTTGTGAATTGGTACGTTTCGTCGGGGTGCGAAGAAATATAGAGCTAACAGTGAGTATCATCAGCATAACAGTGAAAACTAATTCCATGCTTCCTAATGATATCTCCCAAGGGTAGCATGTACAGGGTGAACAGCAACAGTCCTAGTACTGAGCCTTGTGGTACTCCATACTGAACTTTTGATCGATATGACATCTCTTCATTTACTGCTACAAACTGATAACGGTCAGATATTTGAACAATGCTAGTGCAATTACACTAATGCCAACATAATTTTCGAGTCTGTTCAAAATAATGTTGTGGTTGATGGTATAAAATGCAGCACTAAGATCCAGTAACACTAATAGAGAGATACAACCACGATCAGATGATAAGAGCAAACCATTTGTGACTCTAATGAGAGCCGTCTCAGTACTAAGATATGGTCTAAATCCTGACTGGAAATTCTCGCAGATACTGTTTCTTTCTAAAAAGGAACATAGTTGTGAGGATACTGCATTTTCTATTAATTTTGACAGAAAAGGTAGATTCGAGATCAGCCTGTAATTGACTAATTCTCTAGGATCAAGTTGCGTTTTTTTAATAAGAGGTTTAATAATTGCCGGCTTAAAAGTTTTCTAGTGACAAAGATTAATTAATGATATTAAGAAGAGGATCTATGACCTCTGGAAGCATCTCTTTCAATAGCTTAGTCGGTATAGGGTCTAACATACATGTTGTTGATTTAGATGATTTAACGAGTTTAGACAATTCTTCCTCTCCTATAGCAATTAATTAATTAAAAATTTTCCTCAAGGAGACTACAATGCACTGTCTGATGTGATACTGTAGTAGACGGTTGCATAGTTAGAATTTTCTCTCTAATATTATCAATCTTGTAAGTAAATAAGTTCATGAAGTTATTACTGCTGTGCTGTTTGGAAACGTCCGTGTTGGAGCTTTATTTTTCGTTAATTTAGCCACTGTTTCGAATAAATACCTAGGGTTGTGTTTGTTTTCCTCTAAAAGTGTTGAAAAATAAGCAGATCTAGCAGTTTTTAAGGCCTTTCTGTACGCAATCGTGCTCTCTCTCCACGAAATGCGAAAAATTTATATTTTCTGTTTTCTTCCAGCTACGCTCCATTTTCCTGGCTGCTCTCTTAAGGGCCTGAGTGTGCTCATTATACCACACGTTGGACTATTTCCTTTAATCTTCTTTAAGCGCAATGGAGCAACTGTGTCTAAAGTGCTGGAAAACTGAGAGTCAATCATTTCTGTTGCAACATCGAGTTCTTCTAAGCTATCTGGGATGCTGACAAGATGAAACTGATCAGGAAGATTATTTATAAAGCAATCTTTAGTGACAGAAGTGATAGTTCTTCCATATTTATAACACAGAGTCAGCTTTTTGCTAAATTAAGTATAAATGAGATTAAATAATGATATGAGATGTCATCGCTCTGCTGCAGAATTTCAACAGCATCAGCATTGATTCCATGTGACAATATTAGATCTAAAGTATGATTATGACAATGAGTAGGTCCTGACATGTGTTGTCTAACTCCAAAAGAGTTTAGAATGTCTGTAAATGCTAATTCCAATGCGTCTTTTTCATTATCTACATGGATATTAAAATCACCAACAATTAGGAATTTATCTGCAGCCAGTACTAACTCTGATAGAAAATCAGCAAATTCTTTGATAAAATCTGTATGGTGCCCAGGTGGCCTGTATACAGTAGCCAGCACAAATGTCAAACGGGATTTATCACTTACGCTACATAACATTACAGAAAGCACCATCACTTCAAAAGAATTATATTTTAAACTTTTTTATATTTTACTATTATATATTTATATTTTTGAGTAATACTGAAGATATTGCTATAAATTACAGCAATACCTCCCCCTTTTCCTTTTAAACAAGCCTTGTGTTTATAGCAGTAATCTTGCAGGGTGGACTCATTTAAAGTAATGTAATTGTCTGGTTTTACCCAAGTTTCTGTCAAATACAGCGTTATGGTCTGTAATCATATCATTAACAATAAGTGCTTTTGAAGAAAGGGATTGAATATTCAGCAACCCAAGCTTTATTATTTGTTCATTTGCATTATATTTGTTTTTATTTGTTGAACATCAATCAAATTTTTACCCTTAAATGGATTTGGGAGTTTTTTTGTATTTCGGGGAACAGACACAGTCTCTATGTGATGATATCTAGGTGAAAGAGTCTCTGTGATGGGATTTTTCTGACCTCAGTGACGTGAGACAGCTAGCAGACGGTCGGTTTAGCCAGTCTGTCTGCTTCCTGACCTGAGCCCCAGATAGTCTTAGTGATCAAACATGACAATGTGCCATATTACAAGAGAGAAGAGCAGCACCATCCCAGGAGGGATGAATACCATCTCTTTTCAACAGGTCAGGTCTGCCCCAAAAACTTTTCCAATTGTCTATGAACCCTATATTATTTTGCAGACACCACTTAGACAGCCAAATTTAAATTTGCTTTGATGTCAGGCGCTCTGGACACATCAACACGTTTCCGGGTCGAGTACGCTGTGCGCGTTTGTGCTGCCGCTTCGTATCCTGGATTGTTTGTACTGTTTGTCCTGTTCGGATATTTATTTATTTTTCATCGGAACTCTGTTGAATACTCCGTTTCTCACTATTGCTCCCTAACCTGGACTGTTGTCACTACACTGACTACCTCTGCTGTCTGTAAGATGTTGAGAACGCTGTGCGTGTCTGTGCAGCTGTTTCGTGCCTGGTTGGATTGCTCCATTTTTTTCACTGTTTGAACTCTGAACTGAACTGTTGATAAGTTTGCCATCGGGCTGCTGCGAGCTCTCTTCCCTGTTATATCTCTACCACACTCGGCTCCTCAGATGGGTGAGTTACCGCTCTCTCTGTCGGTTGCGCTGTTTGTTTACTGCTTACTATCTGGGTGTGTTGCCTCCTATTTAGTCAGTTGTTTTGGTGAAGTGACGTTCAGGGTTTGGCTAACATGGTTCTGCTTGTGATTGGGCTCTCACTTTCTCAGTATCAACATGCCTTGTGCAAAAACATTTTTTTATTTTTTCCTCTGCCTCATTTTTTGTCTTACATCCGTGATGGATATTGAATATTTTCCATCACAACTGAGGGCCTTTAACTGCCGCCCGCGTCTTGATCCGATGACGTATGAATACTGTCAGAGACTAGGGATTCTCCGTCGCCCAAGATACATACACCATTCGCGGCACACCCTCTTGAGTTCCTTTTGTTCAAAGCCTGATGCTCCTTTAGATTATTCTAAAGAACAACTTTTAACGCATCAAAATACAGTTGTGTTGATTTGTTGATTATAGATAGATTAGACAAGAGTGAATATCTGCACTACCAGGGCACACTGGTGATATATCACTGCTGTTAAACTCAGAGTGGGGTTCAATGTCAGCTAATTGTAAAGTTAGTATCCCAAATGCTGTCTAATCTACCCCAAAACAGTTAGATAGCCGCACCTGAATTGACAGGTTGTGCCAGCGCGGGAGAGCTGAGCCAAGGTTAATGGGGTTTTAGTTAACCAGATGGTGTACAGATCGCACGGGATATAAATGGCATTGGATGAACGATCGGACTAAGTGTAGGGTTAAGGCATGAACTTAGTTGTAACCCTTTCATGGAAGAATCAGATGATCTGCTTGTGTTGGACACGAAGGACATTGTTTATGTCAGTTCAGCTGAGCTGATAGCAGTACATCACCAACAAGGCAAAGAACAGTTCAAGTCTTTTGTAACAGATCTACAGAGCCTTGACAGTCCATGCTCTTTCTACAAGCCTATCGAGAAGAATATGGTAACTTTCTACAAGCCTATCGAGAAGAATATGGTAACTTTCTTCAAGCACAAGCCAGTTGTCAGTGGAACAAACTCCAAGATGATGGAACTTAAGGGTGACTACCAACTTTTCTCCCGACTATTCATCTCTTGCCAGAACAGGCAGTGTGACTTGCAAGAGTTCTTCATGCATGAGAACCAATCAGCTCCCGCCTCTCTCAGTGATGGAGGGAAACTCCACACGTGTACCAAATCACACCTGGCTGATTTACTACAAGCGAAAGTGACATTGCCAGAAAAAAAGCCAGAATCAGATGTTCTACAAGACGTTTGATGAATATGCAATAAATGACATACTTCCAAGAATAGAGACATACAGCCATACATACAGGCGGACGGACATTGTGTTCGATGTTTACTGAAAGTCCAGTCTGAAGTCTGAGGCAAGGTCAAAACAGGGAAAAGCAATCAGAAGGAGAGTAACAGGCACAGGCAAAACTCTGTCAAACTGGCAAAGCTTCCTACGGGATGAAAACAACAAGCAGGAATTATTCCATTTTATTGCTGATAAAGTAACAGAAATGAAAACAGCCAATATAGTCATTGTGACGAAGGGAGAAGATGCTGTTAGCAACCAAGCTACTAACCTGGATGCAGTAGCCCCGTGTAGTCATGAAGAGGCAGACACGCGTATTTTCCTTCATGCCCAGCATGCAGTGAAACAAGGACACAAATCCCTGATGATTGATGCCAATGACACAGACATTTTAATCATAGCCACTTCTGTTATGCCGTCTTTGATGCAACTTGGCCTGGAGAAAATGTGGGTGACGTTTGGCAAAGGAGAGAAGACAAGATGGATCCCTATACATGAGGTGGTTTCAGCCATAGGACCAGAGAAAACATGTGGTATCCTCTTCTTCCATGCCTTCAGTGGTTGTGACATTGTGTCATCCTTCCATGGCAAATCAAAGAAGTCTGCCTGGAAAACATGGGATGTGTGTGATGAGGTCTCAAACACATTTGCAAGACTCAGCAAATGTCCCTCTGCAGTGGAGGATAGTGACCTGCAAGCTTTGGAGAGATTTGTTGTGCTAATGTATGACAGGTCCAGCGATGTCACCACTGTGAACGAGGCCAGGCTTGATCTCTTTGCCAGAAAGCAAAAGACAATATGACTTGATCCCACCAACTCAAGCAGCACTCAAAGAGCATGCCAAAAGTGCTTCTTATGAGGCTGGATACGTGTGGGGACAAGCATTGAAGCAACATCCACAAATGCAGAGCCCATCCGACTGGGGATGGGTTAAAAAGGACGAAGAGTGGAAAGTCTTCTGGACTCCACTTCCACCTATTGCAGAGAGTTGTTGGGAGTTGACCAAATGTGGGTGCAACAAGGCATGTACTGGAAGGTGTAAGTGCTTCAGATATGGACTCAGTTGCACATGCCTATGTAGTTGCCCCTGCTAGAACCTATTTGCATGTTTCTTTTGCCAGTGTTAGTCCTCTATGTTTTCCGGTGTAGGCCTATGGCTCGGCTTCCCCTCGCCACATCGGCGCATCATGTTTTATTTTGTCACCAGACTATCACTGTGACATTTTCAGTTTAGTTCCTTAGTATTGTTTGAGATACTTTCTGTTTGTCATGGTTCCATGGCTGTGTCAGCCAGAGTCGCTGTTGCCTCTGGGTCTGTTCTTATTGACATTCAGTATTAGTCATTGCTCAATTTTTTGTCTGGTGCACTGTCCGTTCAGCACCACAACTGTGCTAATTTATTAATCTTATTTTTGTTTCCCCACCTCTCAGTATTAATTTGACATGTTTAATAACTGTTAGTTTAAAAAACAAAAAAACCTCCCTTGTGACTGTTACCTTGTCGTGGAAAGGGAGCTTGTGTACCTCAATGAACCCTGAGAGCTATGCCGGTGGGAGGCAACTCCTGACAGGCTTTACCAAACTGGACAGGTCATGGGTGAGGAGTCAGACAAAACACAGTCAAACTACCTCTCTTGACAGAGTCTTTTGAGGAACCCAATACATTTCTATGAGAAAATGTATCATTTAAAGATCCACATGGCGGGCGGCAGTAATCCTGAAAAATTGCTGCCATCTTGAAATTTTATGTTGCTGTGGGCGGTTTCTTGTCAAATTACCCTTTGAGACAGCTCATGGCAATTTTCATGCTTGTATCACCAACTAAATGATTTCTTAAGCCTAATTGCTCCTCTAAGGTGGTGGCCATCTTGAAAAATGGCCGCCATCTTGAAATTTCAAGTAGCTGTGGGTGGCTTATTTTCTAGTGACCATCAGAGACTGATCATGCCAATTTTCATCTTTGTATCACCAAATAAACCACTATATCACTTAACTGCTCCACTAAGGTGTCGGCCATCTTGAAAAATGTCCGCCATCTTGAAATTTCAAGTGGCTCGGACAATTTTCTTGTCAAGTGACCCATGGAGACTGCTCATGCCAATGTTCACGCTTGTATCATAAACTGAACGATTATATCACTTAGCCGCTCCACTATCCTAAGGTCCTGTCCAACTTCTTTTCTGAACTCAGTGAACTGTTGACCCTTGCCTGCTCATTGTCATTTCCCATTCTACTGCTTGGTGACTCATGTTGATGCTGTTTGCTCTAACACCAACCAGTTACTTTCTATCTTTGAATGTTTTAATCTGACTCAGCATGTTAATTTTCCTACTCATACGCGTGGTCATACCCTTGATTTGATCTGTACATCAAGGGCCAATATCTCTTCCATCACTTCTACTGACACTGGTATTTCTGATCATAAATTTCTTGATTTTAGCTTCAGCCTGCCTATATGTAAGAAATGTTCAACAACTGTTATATCCTACCGCAATCTCAAAGCTGTTGATACTGCATTATTTTGTACCTCCATTTCCTCTTCTATGATGTCTTTGATATCTCTTCTCCCTCCCTGATATTGTCTAACTATCACTCCATAATCTCGGATATCTTAGATAAGCATGCTCCTGTTAAGACCAGAAGTGTCCCTTCCACACATTCGTCTCCTTGGTACACTCCTGAGCTCTGTACCCTAAAGGCCACTGGTAGACGGCTTACTATAGAAAAACTGGCCTGACTGTTCACCATTTGGCTTTTACTGAACATGTCAAAAATTACAAATCGGCCCTGAACTTGGCTCGTTCTAGTTTTGTATCTGCCACAATTAACAAATCAAGCAACAGGCCAAAAGCATTATTTAACACCATAAACAAACTTACCAAACCTCCATCTCATGTTGCTCTAGCTTCTAATGAACTTTGCACTTCATTCTTGACTCACTTGCTAGAAAAGACAGATGCCGTAAACCAGTGCCTCTCTAATGATGCTACTAATATTAGATATCTGCCGAATCAACCTGGGCCCGGTTTCCCGATAACGCTCACTCTTAGCCTGCTAAGAAGACTCGAAAGATATATCTTACCAAATTTGTTTATTTTCCTAAGTGTGTTCCCCGAACTATACCTTAGAAAGCTGCTTAAGATATACCTTCTTACGTGCGACGTGACCCGGCGCTGTCCGTGGCCATGGTGCTGAATTGTTTGAAATCGATGGCTCGAGGATCAATTATTCTCTCGTGCAGGGGCTGTTTATGTGAAAAAGCGGTCATCTTTATAAAAGAAGCACTTCAGAAATAGTTGAAATTGCAATTTATTATGATTATTGGATATTATAAAAAATAATCCAAACTATAAATAGCCTATAATAGCCTATCCTACATATTTTAAAATTGTAACATAGCCTATTGCTGCCACAATAACCTTTTCAAAAATTTACATGCCGCCTTTTCTTTCCCATTTTTGTTCGCTGAGGTGGAGCTGCGATGAAATATTGTTCTTGTGTAAATACTTTCCAGCATTTCAGTAATAAAAGTTTACATCTTGCGTACGGTGCTCGGCAGTGATCAAAAAGGATTTAAACCGTGAATTTTGAATCTCTTGTAAACTCAGAGATGTGGATTCAGACGGCAATTAAATTACCACACGACCTGTTTGTCACAAAAACAGAAGGTACTAATTTGGCCAGGGATTTTTACGCGGATTGGGTGAGAAAAACACTGATATTATGGATTCGGATGGCAATAAAATCACCGACTTACCCCTGTAAATGTTTAAAATACCGGACGAGCCCATGAGAAACAATATTAGCGTCCGAGTAGGACTTATCTGACAATAGCCTATGCTTTCACTGGCCTTTAAAAGAGCGTTTTAATTCAATTCATAATATTGTATAATAATATAATTAAAAATCTAACAACAATCAGTGTAATGACAATTTTATTCTTTGCATGAAAACACTTGAATTAGCCTAATTTAATACTGTCTGGGTGTATTAAAACTTCAGAATTATATTCATTTAGACCTGCAACAATGCTAAGAGAGAGCTACGAATGGTCCAGACCAACCTTACGAAAGTGTGACTTACAGAAGATATACTTGGCGTACAAACGTTTCGGGAACCGTCCCATAAGGTTAAGAGAGAGGTTAAGGAATAGGTTAAGAACTACTTAGAGATAAGAACGCTTTGGGAAACCGGGCCCTGGTCAATCCCTGCCTCTCCTTCTTCTGTCTCTCAGTTAATCTTGAAATCCAACCCTTCATATTGTCGTCTTGACCCTGCTCCTACTACTCTTCTGAAACTTTGCCATTCAGTTATTTCTGCACCTATCTCTCACTTCATCAATGCATCTCTTACCTCTGCTTCATTCCCTCTGTCACTCAAAACTGCTGCTGTTACCCCTGTTCTCAAGAAACCCAACCTTGATCCCTCAGTTTTATCTAATTATCGTCATTTCAAATCTACCCTTCATAGCTAAATTACTAGAAAGTACTGTTGCCTCCCAGCTTCAGTCTTTTCTAGTCGAAAATAATCTTTTTGATCCTTTTCAATCTGGTTTTCGCCCTTTACATAGTACTGAAACTGCACTAGTTAAGGTACTGAATGATCTGCTTCTCTCTGGTGACTCTGGTTCTCTGTCTATGCTCCTGCTGCTCGACCTCAGCTCTGCCTTCGATACTGTCTCCCATCAACTACTCATTTCTCTCCTTTCGGATGTGGGTATTTCCGGTGCTGTTCTTTCCTGGTTTTCTTCCTATCTCTCTGACAGACTATTCTACATTTCACTTCAGGATTTTCGCTCACCTACTGTCCCCCTGAAGCAAGGTGTCCCCCAGGGTTCCGTTCTTGGGCCATTATTATTCATAATCTATATAATACCTCTTGGTCAGATCCTCCGCCGTCATGGTTTCAATTATCATTTTTACGCTGACGACATTCAATTATATACTACCTGTACATCAATTTTATCTATCACAACCGACAAAATCTCTGCTTGTGTGCATGAAATAAAAGATTGGCTTCATTCAAATTTTCTAAAACTTAACATGGACAAAACTGAGATTATTTTTACCGGACCTTCGTCACTCACTAATAAAATTCCTACCAACTTCACCTGTGAGATCGCTGGCTCTCATATCAAACCATCTAGTACTGTTAAAAATCTTGGTGTAATTTTTGACTCCTCTCTATCTTTCCACTCTCACATTAATTCTATCACTAAATTGGCATTCTTTCATCTCCGTCGTATCGCTCAGCTCCGTCCCTTTATCAGTATCTCAGACGCTGAAACTGTCATCCATGCATTTGTCACATCACGTCTTGATAATGCACTTTTCATTGGGCTATCTGCTAGCTCCATTTCCAATGGTGCCAATTTCCAATGTACAGAGTTCACTAAGCTAGTCGCATCCAAAGCAGTATCTAAAGCCCTTGCATTCTTACTATCCTCAATGAAAGTTTGGATGCGTGTCTCTAGTTCTGACATCTTCTCCATTAGTCTATCTCCCTGCATTTATCACATGTAAAGCCCTCGGCACTGACAGAGAAGGCTCATGTGACATTTACACATGAAGTGCAAGTGACAATAATAGGAGAAGGCATGACTCACTGTGTTTGTTGATTGATCCTACTCACCACAGTTGTTTGATGGACTCGAAAAGGCACGAGTGTGCGAGAGAAAAAAGACAGCAAACACGGATGGCAGATTAACAGGCTAGAGGAAGGATTGCGCGTTTGGCGAGCGATAGTGATTTAGATTAAAGCTAGCGAAGTCAGATCAATGTGACAGACAAAATTATGTAATCAGATATCTGGTTGATGAGTACGATATATTTAGCGGTATAAACAACAAGGAATGATAATAGAGATTCAAAACGGAAAGCTATACGGAGCTTACAAATGCAAACCACACGGCAGCAAGACAGCAAGGCAGACCGGGATGTACAGTATGTATGTATATTCAAGATATTCAAGTCCTATGATTAATTTACTTTCATGAGTTAAAAGCTTTATTTTATGTTTTTACAATGAAGAAATTGATGATTATTCTGTGACATTGTCTGTTCAAGGTCAGGTTTTTTTTTTTGTTCTGTCCCTTTCCAAGTTCGATTGATGCCCTTTGCCTGATGTGACGATGTTCTGGTGCCTGTATTCTAGATTTGTCCTGGCCTTCCAGTGATTCTGAGGAGGGTTTAGACTGACAAGCCCCCTTGAGTCTGTTCTCGGATTTTCTGTTTGAGGAAACTCATTCTGAACTCTGCGAATGGTTGGAAGTTGAATAACTGGGTTTTCTTTTTCTTTTTTTATGGGATGGAAAAAAAATTCCTCATCCTCAAATAAAGGACATGTAATTATTTTGCTAGACTATTCAAAGAACTGTGTTTTTCTTGAAAGACTGAATAATTAATTTGAATTTTGATTGTATTTCACGATTGCTTACCAAAGACACAAGTGTGTATATTTAACCTCAATATAGTTAACTGAACACTGCAGTAAATGTAGTGAGTTGAACTTACCTTGTTGAAACCCAAAGAAAAAAGGGTTGAGACCTAAAGAAAGAAAAGAAGCAACAGCTTGATTTAAGAAATTACATTGTTGTTGGTAAAAATAGATTTTATTTTATTTTTATTTTGTCAGTTAAATTATCAATTAATGTAACACCTGTTGAGTGTTATATTACAAATATACGCTGTGTGTTCAAAATAATTTTCTTTGAGTCTGTTTACTGTTGTTATGGCATCTTTCTCGGCAGAGAATCTATTCTTCTGAGACGCAGGTCCACAGATTGGCATTATAACATTTAGGCAAGTTGGCCAAAAATTATGCACTACAAAACATTTAATGATCTTTTGGAATTTTTGGAATATATTAAACTCATTGATCAAATAAAAATGAACGTGAACTGCAAGTCAACCTATTGAAACATTTACACAGATTTTTATCTGAGTCCTAAAAGGATTTCTTATCCTGTGCCTCCATCTGGTGGTCAACATTAGTATTTTAGCCTTCATCTCTGTCATTCCCATTGTTATAAATGGATGATAAATGGCTTTTAGAAATTGCTGTAAAGCAATTGCCCTAGCATCAGAAATTCAAGAAAGTTGGCATGTTTTCAAGATCTGTGAAGTTTGGACATTGAGTTCACAAGAAGTAGGCCAATTAGTAATTATGGGTAACACCCACAAATATGCCGTCCTATCTCTACAACAATTAAATAAATCTCAAAAAAATTTAAACTTTTTCTCAGGGGCATCTTGGGATATGAATTACCAATCAGCCTAGGTCGAGTTAAGATTAGGATTTTTCAGAACGGTGGTAAAGTTTTCATTTGGAAATGTATACACTTCAGGGTTACTGAAAGAAACAAAAGACAGAAGAATTTTGATTTTAACCATTTTAGTTTCAGGGTTATTACAAAAATGGTGTTTAGATGTAAATTAATCACTGAACTCTAAACTGCTAATCATTTAAGCCACTGGGAGGCCACAGACAGTTGTTTTCCACAATTAAGTTTTAATAGTATTTTCTTGCCATGACCTTGGGGGCGGGAACATTACTAGGGGGCTAGCACACTTACTAGACCGTCTTATTCTATCGTTCAATGCTGAGGAGGATTCTAGCCTACAAGTCTCAGAAGGCCTGGGCTAAGATGGACACAGCCTCACTAGGATGCAGCCTTCCGTTTGAGAAGCACCCCCCATCAATTGCGGAAGTGAAAACACAGGAAGGCAGCGCTGGTAGCTACTGGCAGCGCTGGTATGCGCACTAGATCACATAATTCAGTGGGGAAATGAATAATGATAATTAATCAAATCATAACATCTGTACCACATTGTCTTTACCACGGATGTGCTGGAGGTTGAGGTTGTATTCCTGGGCAATTAAGGCCCAGTGCATCAAACATTGGTTGGAGTCAGACATGTAAAAGAGAAAGATCAGGTGTTATGGTCAGTTTAAATATCAATAGGCATAACAATACTTCGTAAATATGCCTCGAAATGTTGGAGAGCTAACAGCAAGACGAGGGTCTCCCTCTCGATCATGCTGTAGCGTTGTTTGCATTTTAAGAACTACCTTGAGAAGTTGCTGATAGGTTGGCAGGACCACTCCAGCACTGGCATTTACCTGAAGCTTGAAAGGCAAAGTGAATGGACCTTAAAACATTGGTGAAAAGGTCAGTAAGAGTGAAATTCAAGCGTATCAGCAACTTTAGCCTCAACTGGCTTGACACAAACCTGGCCAACTCGTCTCCCAGATGCGTTACCATAGCCTTACCTACCTCACACATGGCAAGATTCAAGGTTAGGGAGGCTCTAGTATGTTCAATACTCACTACTCTGTGTGTGCACTAATTTGGATGGGTTAAATGTAGAGGACAAATTCTGAGTATGGGTTATGGTGCTTCATACATTTTGTTGTACTTTGTTGCCTTTTTACCTTCAGTAAAGATTATTTTTGGGAATTTAACAACTCACTGCTCATAACTCTTCTGTACCTGGGTTCATTCACTGGAGAGTTAGCTGAGTGAAAGTATTAAGACTGTTGTGATGATGTGATTTGATTTCTAACATTATAAGATGGGTTCTGAAGACTTACAAGTAAATGTGTATGTGTGTTTGTGTTTGTGTCTTTGTAGTCCTGCCTAGTAATGGATCCCTCTGGCAGGTTGTCCTGTGAAGAGCTTTTAGAGCTGCCATACTTCCTGGAGGATGGGGGAACGGGATGGGGCAGAGAAAATGATCGTCTCGGAAGACGCTATGAGAAAGGCATAAGACGCAGACCTCCTGGGGTAGGAATCTACAGTAAAGAAAGATAATGTTGATGGGAAGAAATGAAAAATATATTCTCAAGTTCAAAAAAGTTAATTAAAAAAAAGTCTTTGATTCCAAATTTGAACAAGGAGAAAGATTCCCTTGCACAAACACTGGTTTAATGTCTTAAGGGCTCAAAGACACTGATGATCAGGCAAGTACAGCTTGCAACTAGTTTGAGCCTACATTTGACACATCAAATGTGCTTGAAATATGGAAACATTTATTGATGTTAAATGTACCCACATAGCAACATTGTTTCGGCCCAGATCCGGCCCACATCTGGCACTTGTGGAATGCGAATCTGGCCCACATTCAGCGTGGAATGACGGCACTTGGGCGGACCGCTCCTGTTTGACAGATCTGTGCCACAAGCAGGCCATAGCAATGCCACATGTCAGCCAAGAGCAAAGAAATAAACCAGAACTGGACCTTATCTGAGCCACAAAATCTGTGTATATTAAATATGAAGTCATCTGGGGCCGTATTCACAAAGCATTTTATCTTACCACTAGGAGTACTCCTAAATCGCACTAAAAGATTTTAGCTAGGAGTTTTCTCTTAAAAGTTATTCACAACGCCTTTCAGACCTACTCTTAGTAAAGAAAAATGACAACTCCTAAACTAAGAGTGAGTCTTCGTTGCTATGGATGACGTCATTACTCATGCACGAGCTCGACTGAAGTGACCACCTTGATTGGCTGATGATTGTAACGCGGGAATGATTCCAAACCCCTCCCCTACGATGATGAGTGACAGGTGACAGGTCTGAGAATGCGTGCGCTACACAAGTAGTGTGAAGGACGGAAGATGATGAATAACTGAATAAACAGCCTAAATGAATAAAGAGTAAGGCAAAACAAATAGCCTAGTAGCCTAATGAAACATATGGATTGATGCAATATCTTTGCAACATTATTGAATTAATCTGTCACTATATGCCTCTGCCTACGTTTGCAAAGAGAAGAACATTTTAATTTGATTCACAATGAAACGTTACAATTAGTTTACATGCAATGAGTAGCCTAGTCTTGGTTGTTGTTGGTGGCGTTTTTGCATCCCTAGTTATGCCTACAATGCAAAATTGTTCCCTCGCGATTGGAAGCTCCTGTAGCCGCCACATACGCATTTCAAAACATCGCAACGTGAACTGCCACAAAAAGCGGTTTGTGAATAGGTCTTAGTGAGTTAGGAGTCCTCTCGACTTCTTTTAAGCTGTCCCAGTCTTAGGTGCTACTTTTAGGGCTAAAATGCTTCGTGAATTACTCTTAGTCAAAAAAATTAGGAGTCCTAAAGTTACGAGTGACACGCCCATTATTTTTAGGAGTTGCTCCTAAATTCGCCAGTTAGGAGCTACTTTTAGCCTTAAAATTCTTTGTGAATACGGCTTCTGAGCCTTAATAAGCCTGTTAACAAGCAGAATCACTGAAGGAAAGAAGACAACAGAAAAAGGGACGAGCAGAAACACAAGAACTACAACTGACTTCAGCCACAGCCTTTAGATGAAATCAACTGAAGAGAAAAGAAGACATTAAATCTGTGAAGATCTCAGCAGAGGAGGATTAAACAACTCCACAAACAGCATTACCAGCTTCACTTATTATTAACCAGACTGACTTTATTTCTGTCAGACATCTACAAAAGCTCTTATTGAGAATTAACAGAGGTTTAACTCTAATGTGTTTCATTTGAAGTCACCATAACAGTGATTAGTGTTTGCGTTGTGATTATTGTCACTGCATCAGCAACTACACAGTTACTGCTTTTAAATAAAGCAACAGTTTTTCTCTGCTCATCTTTGACTGAAGCACAGGCTCTACTCTCCAGCACAATGATGACCCACAAAACGAATTTTGATCTCTCCTATATCATCTTTTGAAAAAACACTTAAAACACTTCAGTTTAATATTTACACTGATGATTTAGCATTAGGGATGAACACCTGATGTTAACAATGAATCACTGAAGGACAGAGGATCAACAAGAAGATAAAAAAGCGAAACACAAGAGCTACAACTGACTTCAGCCACAGAAGACATTAAATCTCTGAAGATCTCAGCAGAAGAGGATTAAACAACTCCAAAAAATAGCATTACCAGCTTCACTTATTACTAACCAGATTGACTTTCAGTTTTTTCATACGTCTACAGAAATGTAGATGTTGTTTGTTTCATTTGATGTTACCATTATGGTGATCAGTGTTTGCTTTAGTTCTCTAGGGCAGTGGTTCCCAAACCTGTCCTGGAGTACCCCCAACACTGCACGTTTTCTTTGTCTCACTAATCAAACACACCTGATTCAACTCGTCAGCTCATTAACCCATGTGATAATGAGCTGATGAGTTGAATCAGGTGTGTTCAAAATGTTTGAATCACTGCTCTAGGGCTCTTTATCATTGACTTTAACATTAGTTTTTCTTTGTCTGCTGTAACTGTGTGTTTTTGAGACACATTTATTGTAGCAGAAACAACGCCAACAAAAAAAAAAGATCAGCTGATGCTGATTATGATAATCACATAATGTTTGGATCACACATCCTGCTTCTAATTCCTTATCAAAAATGTGTTGTTTTAATACAGTTTAATTTTATATTACTACACTGTGAAACTACAGCAAAAGATCAAGCAGTGCTGTATAATCTCAAAAATCTCAAATGTATCTCAAAAGAAAAATTTGAACTATGGCGTCAACTAGCCACACACAGACATCAAGATCAGCCTTTGAATCTCAACAATGGTGACAATCATCAAAAAAGATAAAATCAAATCTGAACATCAACACGCTACTAAAAGTCAACACAAAATCAACAGCAAAAATAAAAGCAAAAAGTAAAAATTAAAGAAAATAATGAAACTTATGATTGTCACCATTGTTGAGATTCATACGTCGATTCTTGATGTCTGTCTGATCTAGGAGTTCAAAATATTTTTAGAATAAACTTTTTAAAAACCTTCATCTTTTGTGGATGTCATGTCACAGTGTTATTTTCAACTTTTTTGCCATAGCAAATCTATTTTGCAGACACAGCTATCGCAGCCCAAAAAAATCTGTTCTTTAAGGGTCAAGAGCCCAACTAAAGCAATCACTGATCACCATCATGATAACATCAAATGAAAATAAAATGACGTCTAAACCTCTGTCATCTTTTAATAAGACCTTCTGTAGACGTCTGACAGCAATAAAGTCAAACTGGTTAGTACTAAGTGAAGCTGGTAATGCTGTATCTTCCTCTGCTTAGATCTTCAGAGATTTAATGTATTTTATCTTCAGTTGATTTAATCTTTTTTTCTGTTCTTCTTGTTCCTCTTTCCTTCAGTGATTCTGCTTGTTAACAGCAGGTGTTCATCAGTGTCTGAATTAACTTAGAAAATTAACTGAATTAACTATGAAATTGTTCACTCAGTCAAGTGGACTATATTAGTGAACTAATGTAGGGAATAGCGAATGAGGGTATATGGTGTGATTTGGAACACAGCCTCTGAGTGCTGTTAATTTGAGCGCTGTTAATTCACAGTATATACCTGTAGGCTACTTTCTCGAAAACAACAAATATCACCCAGAATGCATTTTTTCTACGGTATATTTCTGTTTTAATGGAAAACAGCATGTTACTGTAAAATTTGGCCGTTTTTTACAGCATTTTTTTAGTGTAATTTTAATGTGGTTCGATGAGTAAATTGTACACATTTTCAGTGGCTAAACACCAAATGTCTGCCACTGCATACAGCTGATACTTTTTTCTTTTAAAGAGGAATACAAATAATGATAATAATAAACAACAAATAATGTTGAAACTACCCAGCAGGCACAGGATGTAGACTCCAACGTCGAACAGACTTTGGATTTTGGTTGAAATCGAAAGAGATGAAAACTAGAGAATTGGGATTGACTTAAATGATGTTTAAAAATGACAATAGCTAGACTAATTTCTGGAGGAATCAAAGATTTTAAAACTGCAGCATAGAAATATAAAAATACTTGGGTTTCCAATCTTGTCATGCATGTTGCTCACTTCACATTATTTGGCTATTAATTGACAGAGAAATTTTGTTTTGCAGCCTCAATACTTTCCACAGCTGACCAACAGTACCACCTCACCAGCACCTGAACTGAAGAGTAAACACAGGCACAAACATGACCATCACCTACCCAACATCTGACCCTGGGACTGGTGCAAATGTGTTTGGTAGGGCAAACGTGTTTTCAGTGGAATGACTTGATGCATTTATAGCATATTTTTTAGTATAGCTATTTTAAAAAATACTGTATTATCACTATTAAAGATAGTCCGGGAATCTGATATTCTACATATACAGTAGCCCTAAAAGTATTTTGAGACTTAAACCACACATAAAGTATATATTGAATTTACAAATATATTAGTGTTAAAAGTCATTAATGCATTAGAGTATTATAAATTTGTGACCAAAAATCAGTTAGCCACATCCAATGTCTTTGTAGACCAACAATTATACAGGCACCGCCTGTTAAATAAAGCAACACGCAACATAACATCAATGTTTGTAGATCTTCTCCTGGACTGAAGCACAGGCTCTACTCTTCAGCACAACGGTGACCCAAAAAATACATTTTATAGATACACAGTGTTAACAGTGTTGCCAGTATATACCTGTTTTATGACTTACAGTTTATTACTGTTAAAATACATTTCGTGGGTGTGTCTTTTTATCTTACACTGTTAACCCTTTTAACCCCACAGGGAAATCCACACTACAAAGAGGAAAAAGTAACATTTGCGCAGTGTTGCAGTGAGATAATTAAGTGAATATGTTGAATAATAAGTGAATAAGTGAAATAAGTTATTGTTGAGCATTAGTGATGAACACCTGCTGTTAACAAGCAGAATCATTGAAGGAAAGAGAAACACGAGAACAGAAAATAGAGAAACACAAGAACTACAACTGACTTTCAGCCATTACACATTTTTACACTTATTATTAACAGTATGACTTTATTTCTGTCATGCATCTACAGAAGTTGTTATTGAGATGTTTAATTGAAAATGTTTGGTTTGAAGTTACCATGATGGAGATTTTTATTGTCACCATTGTTGAGATTCATGTGCTGATTGTTGATGTCTGTGTGTGTCTAAGACATGCAGGAGCTCAAAATGTTTTAAAAAGCTATATTATTTTAATATTTTTCAGAATAACTAATTACAGAAACATTGCTGTATTTCGTGATGTAGATTAATATGAAATACCCTTAAATCCAAAGCTTTTACACTGGCAAGATCAGAGAATCAGAAATGTCCAGGATGATTATGTAATCATCACAACAATCATAAACACCTTGTCATCTTTCGCTTGATTTTTTTCTTGCCATAACAAATGTGTTTTACAAACACACAGTTAAAGCAGTCTGAGAAAAAAACTGATATAATGAAGTCAATGGTTCAAGAGCCCAACTAAAACAAATACTGATCTCCATCATGGTGATAATAACTTTATTATTTTCAATAAAACATCAACAACTAAATATCTGTTTATTCTCAACAATAACTTTTGTACGAACACTGTTAAAAATTACCTGTAAATTTTACAGTAAAATACTGGCAGCAGGGTTGCCAGCCAATTACTGTATTTTTTACAGTAGCGTTTCTGTAATTTAATTGACAGAATTTTACTGTATTCTCTGATTACAGTAAAATTCTGTAAATTAAATTACAGAAACGCTACTGTAAAAATACAGTAATTGGCTGGCAACCCTGCTGCCAGTATTTTACTGTAAAATTTACAGGTAATTTTTAACAGTGTTGTAAAATGAAGTATACAATATATTTTCCTGATTTTTGAGTATTAATGACTGGCAGCTGAATTTTAAATGTAAATTATTTATCAACTGCATAAGCTTTAAACAATTGTTTTTAAATACACAAAGTGTTGTATAATGCACAACTTAATTTCCCTATTACTTCACAAAACAAAAAAATAATTCAACATACTTATCTTGAAAAACAGGTAAAAATTTATAACTTTAAAATCTGCATGAAAAAAAGTCATAAACAGTGTATTTTGTATTATTTTGATTTCATTTTTATTTACAAAATTGTATTTTTTTTTTAAATGGACATGAAATTAAATATTTTTAAATTACTTGAAACAAATTAGCCGTCATGGCCCTTCACACAAAGAAGAAATACGCAAACAACATACATTTAAAACCACAAGTTGACCAACATGATCATAATAATAAAACAAAAAGAGACGGGTGAATTTTCACCACTTCATTACCAGACAAACATGTCCAAACAACAAGGCCCCAAGTCAGTCCAACAAACTTCTGATCAAAAATGGAGAACAATTCCGCTCCAGAATGCTGTTCCATCACAGGATGCAAAGAGTCGCTAGAAACATTGAAAAGAAAAAAAGAGGACAATATATATTAGATATATTACAAAACATAATGATACAGTCAAAGACAGATACAGGGATGACAGATACAGTTAAGCCCCTTTCACACAGAGATTCCGGAAAAGTGACCCGGGATTTGATCCAGGTTCATTTGATTTGGTTCATTCACACTGCCAGTGATTTTCCGGAATCAGAGAGTGCATTCACACACAACACGTAAAGATGACATTGATGACATGACATCGATGTGACTTGTAATGTCTCAGCAGCGTCTTAAGTTTGCTTATGAGCTGCGATCTCTCTCTCTCAAGAAACCACGCTTGTGCATTTTTTTCTCTGATTCAATCATAAACTTGCGCATTACATACCGTTTCACAGCTGGCGAACAATCCCGGCTTCAGCGTCATCACTACAACACGGCATTATTACGGCTTTTGTTCACATAGCGCGCGTTCCGGGACTGAACACGGCAATGTTACTAGGTCCCCAACCCGGCATCAGTCCCAGGTCGTGTTTGCGTTCACACAGAAGGCATTCTGGCAATTTCCCGGGAACATCGCGCTGTGTGAACAGATAGAGAATATTAAAAGGTTACAATTAAAGGGAAAATAGATCTGTGTGTGTGTGTGTGTACTACTTACATTTCAGAAATTCCACTGTTAATCCATCACTTTGCTGGGCAGAGTGGCAACATGTGGGTTCACCTGTTTCTTCTGTACCATTTGCCCTGTTGTTTTAGATGGCAATTTTTCTCTTGATTTCTTTGTTCCTCTTTCCGGATTAATACATACAAAGCGCCTAAAGGGTCAGGCAACAGACAATATGTAATTAAGATTGGTTTTAAGTTTTTGAGGCTTGTAATCATGTTTTTGAAATTGGACCATATATTAGAGCAGTGTTTCTCAACTCCAGTCATGAGGACCTTCCAGGAAGTTTTATATGTCCACTAATTAAAACACCTGATTTAACTCATTAGCTTGCTAGTGTTAAAGATGATCTAAATCATTCGCCCTAAAAATCCTCTCTTCTCGAGTTGAGAAACATTGTGTTAAAGGGATAGTTCGGCCAAAATTGATATTAAACCCATGATTTACTCACCCTCAAGCCGTTCGAGATGCATATAATTAATAAAACACATTTTCAGTTATTTTAGAAAATGTCTTAGCTCTTTCAGTGGTTATAATGTCAAGTTATGGGATCCACCTCCTTCAAGTCCCAAAAATGTGCATGCATCCTTCACAAAAGTAACCCATCCGGCTCCAGGGGGATAAACGAAGGCCTTCTGAGGGTAATCCGTGCGGTTTTGTCGTAAAAATATACATATTTAAAACTTTATAAATGAAAATAACTGGCTTGAAGGAGTGGACCCCATAACTTCACATTATAACCACTGAAAGATCTAACACATTTTCTAAAATAACTGAAAATGTGTTCGTCTGAAAAATGATTGACATATGCATCTCGAACGGCTTGAGGGTGAGTAAATCATGGGTTAAATATAATTTTTGGCCGAACTAGAAACAGAAAAGAAAAGGCAAGTTCTGATATTGAATAAATGTGTAAAATGCAGGTACTGAGGTTGTTAAGAATTCAATCATTACCTTTGAATGAACTCCAAGGTACTGCCTCCTCCTGATTGAATATGTAATATGCTGTGAACAGTATGGGAAGACCAGACAGGAAGCTGTGCTGAAAGCCCATCCTCACACACACAACTTGGCCTTCCAGTGCCCACTTGTCTGTGTCTCCTAAAACAATACAACATGTGACAATAGTTATTTTTAACTATACCATTTTTATTTTTCGGTTTTTTACATTTAAACTATAATTTAGTATTCAGAGTGCAGGAACTCTTTCTTTTAAATAAAGTTAAAAACGGCATTACAAACAAACAATAAGCAAATTTCACACACAGAGTAGGCTACAGCTAAAAAAAACACATTTCGTACTAAAATGTAAGCCAACTATGGATTTTTACACCGGCATATTAAACGTGCAACAAACCTGGTAACTTATTACAGCATCATTTATAATCTATATGACACGCATCCTCCGTGAGTCTGACGCAAGGCTTTAGCAACGGCGTTTTCATTTCGGCGCCCATTTTAACAGATGACTTGATTTTGATTTGATTTACACCATAAAATAATCACGACGAAGTGTGCTAATCAACACGAAGCTCGTGTGAATACCGACAGTTGTCATTAAAGCATGTAATTCTTAACATAGGAGACCACAGATTTTCTGCCCATAGCCGCTGTAGCGCCGGGGTGAGATGTGTAAAATACTACCGCGTCCGCGCTGCTGAAGCCCGGCGCAAGTCTCCTTCGCGCCCCGCGGTCGGAGGATGTGTGATCCGGGGTTACCAATATGAACCGCGAATATAACGTTACCTTCATAGTCTACGAGTTACCAAACATGAAAAATAAGAAACTGAAATAATAAGTCACTTACCACAGAGTTGTGAAGCACTCCTCTTGCGCTACCCGAAAGTCGACGACACGACCGTTGACGATCACAAATGCCTCTGAAGATTTGAAATTTACAGCAATATTCTGTATTTTGAATTAAACCGCCTAGCGACCCCAGAATGCATTTACTTACTTGCTGTAAAAAAAGGCCAAATTCTGACAATATCATACCATTTTCCAAGTTCACAGTAATACTTTGCTCACATTATTTATGCGTTAAATATATAATACATTTAAATGACAGTTGGTCAATTTAAGGCAGTAGGTTTCTGCAGTAGGTTTCTAATTTAGTGCATTTTTACAGTAACATACTGTAGATTACAGTAAAGAACTGTACATTTAACAGTATATTACTGGCAACAGTGTTGCCAGTATTTTACTGTAAAAAAACCTGGTAAGGTCTAACAGTGTAGGTTTTTGTTCCTTTTTCAGGCCCTTCCAGTGTTTTTACTAAAGTCCTTCTTTAAACTGTTGGATGGAGCTATTTCTACGTATATATGGCAGGGCAGACCTCCCAGGTTAAGTGAGGCATATCTTCAGAGACATAAAAAAGATAGGGGTCTTGCTCTGGCTAATTTTTTATTTATTACTGGGCAGGAAATATTTGCAAAATTCACAGTTGGTATAATTCTCCCCATATAGATTGGTGTATATTAGAAGCTCAATTCTGCTTTTCGTCTTTGCTCTCTGCCTTGGTGTGTGCTCCTTTGTCCAATCGCCCCTCAAAATACACTACAAATCCAGTTGTTTGTTCTTCTCTTAGGATTTGGAGGCAATTCAGGCAACATTTTAAACTTGCTGCTGTTTCTATAATAATTTATTTGTGCCTTCAACCTTAGATTCTGCTAATGTTGTATGGAAAAATAGAGGCCTCTCATAGTTTTCACAACTTTTTCTGATCTTGCAAAGAAATTCAATATACCAGTCTAACTTGTTTCATTTTATTCAAGTATGCAATTTTCTCACTGTCCTTCCTTCCCAGATTTGTCTGAACCTTCTTTATATGAGAAGTGCTTAATACAGAAACATGGCTCTACATCCATTTTATACAATTTAATTCTTCCTTATGTTTTGCCTTCTTCTCGGTTTATACATCAATGGGAGACAGAACTCAGACTTAATTTGGATCAGGAATGGTGGGAAATGGCTGCTGGTTGGGTTAATTCTTTATCATCCTGTGCCAGACTGAGTCTGATTCAATTTAAGGTTTTCCATAGAATTCATCTTACAAACAAAGTAAGCTATTTCCAGGCGTGGATGTCACATGCAATAGGTGTTCTCTGGCTCCTGCTGATCATACCCTAATGTTTTTCACTTGTCCAAAGCTGGAAGATTTTTGGTATTCCTTTTTTGATACTTTTTCTAACATCCTTAATATTTCCATCGAACCATGCCCTTTGATTGCTATCTTTAGCTATCTTTACAAAAAAATATATAATTTGCATCAAGAGGTTCCACTGACAAATTTTATAAAAACTGGCATCCTCTTAATTTTGTCAAGAATACACCATCTATCTTTGCTGATTTGTATATATTGTTTTCATTATATTTTTATGTATAATTGTCTAGATGCAGGATTGATTGTGGGTATTTACGTATTTTTCTTCCCTTTTTTATTTTTTATTTTTTTATTATTATTATTATTATTATTATTTTGTTTATTTTTGTGTAATTTGTAAATATACTTCTCTTTTATTTTCCTCCTTGGGGATGGGAGGGGGGTCAGAGTTCACTGAGGGTTATGACTGTTTATGTTTGTGTTCACCCTTAGTAGTTGTAAAAAAAAAAGAAAAAAAAAAAGGAATGTATACATTTATTACAGTAATATTGCTGTACCCTTTGTGTATTCCAATAAATATATATATAAAAAAATAATAAAAAAATACGCCTTTACCAATCCATCAGTCCAGTCTCTTTAACCCTCTGATGCTCCTCATTTGTGAGTCACACTTGTTATCTTCCCGGTCAGAAGTAGGCAAAGGTCAATGTAGGCAAAGGTCTAATGGAAATAAAATCACCATAAATCGTCATGAATGCAATTTTCTAGTTTTTTTGGTTCGTTCCAACGGTCAGACATGTATTTATCATTGAGTCCAGAGAAAATTTAAGGTTTTGATATTAAGATAATCTACTTCTTTTTCAAAATATAATGCATAGTGCTAGTAGGCCTAAGTTTATTGGTCACATTCTTCCACTTGAGTAAACTTAATAAACTATCTGTTCATAATCTGTGATTACACAATTCCAATATGAATAGCAGCGGGAGGCGAATGTCCTTCTCGTATAACGCCAACAACCGCACAAATGGGCTTCCTTTGTGAAATATAGCAGACCACTGTTTTACAGTAAATAACAGTTTACAGTTTTTCTCAGTCGCTTTGGTGCATTTCTCACATCACTATTTACATTTGCACAACAGTTAGTTCAACCTCCACAACATTTAGTCATTTGTGCACATCATAGTAGCAGTTTCTCATTCCTTCCAACAAATTGCAAATGCTTTTGGACATGCATCAATTGCTTTCATACAACTCTCTGCTGTTTTATAACATTATCATTTGCTTATGTCATGTCAGTCAAAATTAACTATACTTGTGAATGCTGAATAGTCATTACATATAAAACTAACAACCAATGATAAGCCACTTATAATCTATAATAACTGTCAGAGCTGAATCCCATAAACCCCCACTTTACAAGCATATATGAACCAAGCAGGACATGTGCTGCGTTCCAGTCCACTTTTAGACACGCACTTGCGAACTCCCCTAAGCACTTCCCCTCGGGGGAATCCCCGCCACCATTTTGAAGTGCGTTCCACTTCGTGAAGTGGACGAGGGAAGTTTAGATGGACAGACCTTCGTTCCCTCGATTTTGACTGAGGGAGTGAGTCTACTTCATATGTACACTTCAGGCACCTATATGTCCCACAATGTAGTACGATTGTGACGTCACCACATATCTCGTCTAATCACCACCACAACAAACAACTCTATAATATATTAATTACATTTTTTTAAATTGAAAACAACCAAACACCATATATACAATTGGATGCTGCATTAAACAAATTCTTAAAGGGAAAACAAATGTAAATAATAAATCAACTACATAGCTGATTCCAAGTGATCAAGGGCTTAGGACGTTCCATTTCAGCCCATTGCAGTTTCCGCCAGTAGTGGGCACATGTTTGAAGGATGCAGGTGTTGGGGAAACCACTGTAAATTCAATTATTCAAACATTTCGTCAGGTGTGTGTATAAATGGACAGTAATTCAGCACTAAACAATCTGCACTGCACTACTGTCATACATGAAGCTTGCAGTGGAACAAGAACTTGTCACTGTACATTTTACATTTAGATGTACAGCTTTACTGCATCACACATTTAGTGTATTGTAGTGTACAGTAGTGTTACAGTAAAGATTTGCCATATTTACTGTAATTTTACTCTGCACCACACAGGATTGCAAGACAACCTTGCAGAGGTGGAAGAGGGCCCCTTTTTACTCCGCAACAAGAGGAAGCCATTTGTGCAATGGTGATTGCAAACAATGCCATAAGGCTGAGAGAGATACAAAGTGCTGTTATGAGTTTCAGTCGCTACAATTGACAGAGTGCTCAGGAGGAATGAAATGCGCATTAAACAATTGTACAATGTGCCATTTGAACGGAACAGCGACAGAGTGAAGGAGATCCGTCACCAGTATGTACAGGTAAAACATGTATGTGTTCTATGCATATTCTAATGTTCAGTGCTGTAAACTGTTTACTTTGTGTAGTGTCATGCACTACACTTACATGACAGTTCTGTGTATGTGTATTCACAGTGCATACTGTACAATATGTTGTCAAAAATGCATTATGTTACACAGGAAATGTTGTTATAGTTTTTCTCACTCCTTCTTTTGTAATAAAGCATGTACTGGAGATGGAAGCCAGGGAATCGCTGCAAACATTCATATACCTTGATGAGGCGGGTTTCAATCTGGCAAAAGGTAGAAGACGTGGAAGGAATCACATTGGACAGAGAGCAACCATTGATGTCCCAGGCCAACGAGGAGGGAATATTACTATGTGTGCAACCATCTCAGAAAACGGCGTCCTCACCCACGTCTTGGTCCATACAACACACAACATCTGCTGACTTTTTTAGACACTCTTTACAGGGACATAATCCCTAAGAATGAGAGGGGTCTAACTGGAGACCATCTGAGCAAGCATGTTGTTGTTTTGGACAATGTGCGTTTTCACTACTCAGAGTGGTTTGCAGCACATGATAGGATGCTGGTGGAATATCTCCCTCCCTACTCACCAATTCCTAAATCCAATAGAGAAGTTGTTCTCTTCCTGGAGGTGGAAGGTATATGACCGGCATCCACATACCCAAATGGCCCTGCTAGCGGCATCACATGACATCACAGCAGAGTCCTGCAGAGGGTGGATTCGCCACTTGAGGAGATGCTTTCCTCGCTGCATTGCAAGAGATGATATTCGCTGTGATGTAGATGAAATTATGTGGCAAGACAGAGAGGAACATCTTGATGTGCATGAATGATTACAGTACTATGTATGTTGTATGTTCAGTTCCAATATGTACTGCAATATTGTTTACTTTACATTTGTGCACAGCTCTACCCAAAGGGAGTTCATGTTTGTTGTAAATAAGGGTGTATTTTTTCTTTTGCACAATGCTGTGAACAAATTAGAATTGCAAAGAGCAGTAAAAATGTGAAACATACATATTCAGTGTCTTGTACTCATGTTACCTCACTAAATACAATAATGTGTAACTTTACTGTATTTTTCAAATGGCTGTGCAAATAGTGCTGTCTTGAGCATTTTCAGGTAGTGTCACCACGATCTGACTTTTTTGCATTGGAAAACATTTATGAAGTTCCTAAACGTAAGTTAGGGAGGAGTGAGCCCATCTAATCTTTCAATCAACAGCCTGAGTATATAAGCAGCCGCTTACCTCTCTCTAGTATCAGCTGTTCCAGTATCCCTCCACCTCCCCAAACTCCACCTTCATCTCAGGTTCCTTGCCCTTCAATTATTATATCCTACATTTAGCCACTGGGGGGGTATATCAGAGCTCGAGTTGAATGAAGCTGCTTCATCGAGCCCCTCTTCAGTGGACAGCAAGCCAAATAAGTTTAACCTAATATCTTAAAGATTTTATGGGCAAACAAACTCGTTAAACGGAGTAAACTGTCATAATGAAAACATGACAAAGCCATTTGACTATCTTGTTCATAAACAATGGTGTCAGGACTTTTCATCTTGATGACACTGACACTTTCATTGACATGAATACTTGCTTTTGAGGAATGAGCTATCCATTTTGAGCAAGTGACACGCTTTTGCAGGTTATCAACTAGGTTTTGCAGTTTGTACTAATTGTTTTGAGAACTGCATTAACTGTTGTGCAAATGTAAATAGTGATGTGAGAAATGCACCAAAGCGACTGAGAAAAACTGTAAAAAAGGTGTCTGCTATTTTTCACAAAGGAAGCTCAGTCAGTCAGTCAGTCAATCGGTCAGATAGATAGATAGATAGATAGATAGATAGATAGATAGATAGATAGATAGATAGATAGATAGATAGATAGATAGATAGATAGATAGAAATGGAACCTTTGTAAGATATGCGCTCGTCTTCACAAAAACTGCATGCAGGGTTTTTTCATCTTGGTTTTTTTTTCAACATCTTTTTTCATCTTGTTCTTTTTTCAACATCTTGTGTGCAGACAATG
Source organism: Vimba vimba (assembly GCA_022828995.1). Classification (NCBI taxonomy): domain Eukaryota; kingdom Metazoa; phylum Chordata; class Actinopteri; order Cypriniformes; family Leuciscidae; genus Vimba; species Vimba vimba. The sequence goes on from CM040826.1 coordinate 6,892,918, forward strand.
TTGTTTATTCTGGGCAGTATGGCAAGCCATGGAAAAAAGCAGGATAACTTGTAGACTATAGCCTTCTTGAAAGGAAAACAAATTTGCAGAGTAAAAACAGAGTTTGTGTTGTTGAATCATATTTTTTTTTTCTAGTACATCTTAAATATAGAGCTCATGACAAATAAAAGTTCCAGATGGACAAACATTAAATGCAAAAACCAGTGTGAATAACAATATCTTAAAATAAACTAGAGAGTGGATACACAGATATGGCCTATTTATGAATGAAATCCATGCATTTATTTGTCATTTAAACTGATGCAAACAGGGAAAGAGTAGAGAACACTTATTATCCTGTCGCCCCCTCTAGTGGACAGCATTAAATAGTACGACCTTCATTGCTCAGAGAATGCAAGTCAATGGATTTTTGGGACAGTAAATCTGACCAGTTAGAAAAGATATACAGTAAGCGAGTCAGACCAGTCTGAAGGTCTGAGCTGAATTTGGTGAAGCATTAAAGTTCTAGGCAGGGCCAATTCCTCATAATAATAATAATAATTAATAATAATAATGTTTAAATATATGCTGGCTTTCTTAAGCCAGCATAAAGAAAACTCAGAGAAACATCGACCAATTCAGTATGTAATACAATTGTATTATTTTATAATAAAACTAATAACATTTTAAAGGTATGCCGTGCTCTTCAACCGACATGATTTTAATTAATCCCAAACCTGGTAATTTTGTCAGTATTAATCTCTATTAAGTTAAGTCTTAGTTCTATCTTCTCTTTTCTGTCTCTCTCTTTTCATGTGAACTGAGTAGGCTACACATGCTTACATTCATAAATACAAATTTTGTTTCTATTAAGTTTTTCTAAATTATTTATAGCCTACATATGTCACACACGCCTACCTGCCTTTTTATGTAAATAAAAGACGAGAGTGGTAGCCTAAATGTTACAGGCATATTATCATGATAGGCTACAGTTCAACCTATTATTGATTTTTATTTTCACTTCCCTTTTATCCAAAGAGACTACTTGCAATGTATTTGTCAATGGGAAATACATCATGCTAAAATAATCTGTCGTACTGTGGCTCATTAATGAGGTTGTTTGCAAGTTGCAGCAGCACGAATTAAGTGACCAGCAACATATTTCTGAGTGGTGGTTTCACACATAATTTTATTAAAGTGTATTTGTCAGTGCCGCACTCGTACTGACTTCTGCGTCGGACCTACGCCGGAGCCTCTACGCTGTAGGCTACGCGTTGGTTTTCATTTATATTTCTGCGTCGTTGTCCGCGTTGACGCGCAATTACACTTGCAGAGGGAGCATGTGAAACCCGAGGGAGCTGTCCTAGCAGACCAATCACAGCGCTTGCGTCCGCGTAGAGTTGACGCGTTGTTACATTTTTGGAGAGGTGCACATCAGGGTACGCTGAAGGGTACGAGCGCTACACAAAGCCTACGACGCAGTTCGACGCAGAAGTATAAATTGGTCTTGACCCTTTACAGTCTATGGTCTTGACAGAAAGAAAAGCTCGTAGCTTACTGAAAGCAGAGCGTTTTGACCAATCAGATGAAAGGGGCGTATCAGCGTTGCCAACGTTGCCCACTTGTGCAATTTTTTTGATCATTTCACTAGGCTTGTTTGAGATGAGCAAAATCTGCGCACCGGTGATCAGCGCGAGATGCATGCCGGGTAGAAATGTGTCCGAGTGAGGTCCGCCTTGCTCTGATGTCATGCTGACATAGGCTATAGGCTTGTTTGAGATGAGCAAATTCTGCGCAGAATCGATCACCGGTGATCAGCGCGAGATGCATGCCGGTTAGAAATGTGTCCGAGTGTGGTCCGCCTTGCTCTGATGTCATGCTGACGTATGTCAAAAATCTCTCGCGAGCGCAAGGCGGACGTGTCAGATTCTGCAGTCGAGCGCAGTTGCTCTCCACTGACTGCACTGATCAAAAGCACAATGGGAAACGACTTGCTGACGACACAGCTGAGCTTAATGCTCATTGGTTTAAACAACTGTGATATTGTTCTCTTTTAAAATGTTTGATTTTAAAACTCTAATATCAGCTTTTATGTGTATATGTTATGTGTGAATATTCCCAAACTATCTGACAGTGCGATCTCTTTGGGTTATGCAATTTAATTTTTATAAAAAAAATAAAAAAAAATATTGATAAACATGTATTTGGAATGGAATTAAATAACAAGTACTTTGGGTGTCTTGTTCATTTTATTTGTTTTCATATAAAAGCAACAGAACTTGAATTACATCCAGTTTATTAGCAACACTGTGCAGGAGCGTGAATCCCGCGATATCCATCTTTGATCTCGCAGGTGTCAGATCACGAGAAGAGAGATCTGTCCGGCTTGCCTGCGCTTTTTTCACTCCTCCCCTCACTGCAGCCGCCTACTCTCGCATACATTTCAGGCGAGGCAAGGCGGTCCGTGTACTTTTTGATCATTTCATTTCCTGTTTGGAATGGAATAACGAGAAATGAAAACCAGCTCGTTTATTCGTTTTTTAGTTTAGTTTAAAAAACGAAAAATGAGATTTTGGCTCGGTTTTTCATTTTTCGTTTGTGGTTTACAAATCGGTTTATGGGTTCGATATTTCATTTGCACACGTGGGCGGTGCTGAAACGCCCCTTTCATCTGATTGGTCAAAACGCTCCGCCTTCAGTAAGCTACGAGCCTTTCTTCTGTCAGGCAGAATAAGAGTCAGTACGCGTGCGGCACTGACAAATGTACTTTAATAAAATAATGTCTGAAACCACCACTCACTGTTAACTACTGTCGTGGATTTTTCCCCTAAACCTAACTATCTGGGGCGTCTGCACTCGACACCTGCCTTAATATCCGGGGCGTCTACACTCGACACCTGCCTTAATATCCCTGGCGTCTGCTCTCGACACCAATACCTTAAACTCTCTGCTCTTGCGTCTTCAGTCGACAACTGGCCGAGTTTCTAACTAACTTGCTTCCCTAAACTAGCTTCCTGCGCAGGAATAAATTGACAAACAGACCTGCAAATGTCCTTTAAATGCTTTAATCACGGCCAGGAGATCTTCCCGAGCAGTTCTCAGGGAATCTCTCCCAAGAAGCAAGGCCGGAGGATCTCAGACAAATTCCATTGAGAATCCCACCGAAAAACACATATACAACAGTTTTTATAGTATAGAGGTATGGCATAAATTTCAGGCTGCATTACATAATTTCCCCACTATTTGATTGGTTCTTCATATGCAAACCCCTCTGTTACTAGGTAAAGCAAACTCTGATCTTGTGATTACTTATCACAAGGTTCTAACGATGACTTAATTTGTTCTAACAGACTGTCTAGGTTTACTTCCCAAAACTATGTTATTTTTACCCATAGACACATACTCAAAGTCACAAGTTTTTCCCCAAAGAGTTTGGAAACATTAAAAGCATATGAATGTTGTTCCTGCAAGAAAAACAAATGTTAGTTGATTAATTAAAGTTGATTAATTAAAATTCATTCACATTCCCTTCTCTGGTCGTAATTTTACATTATACGACCAAATAGCTGGAACTTTAATTACTCTAATGAATTATTCCATACCTGCATGATTTACCTGCAATCTAATTTACCTTTACCAAATCATCCTATTATAAGTCAGTGACTTTAATACCTCCTGATATCTCTAATCATACCATGTTCCATCTTTTACTTTATAATACCTGTCAAATATTCCTTCAATCAGCATCCTAAGTTGTAATGAAAATACAACCCATTTACAATGTTACCACATACACATACCATCTTCTCCATCTCCGTTATCCTCTTCCCAACATTCTATCTTCAAGCAATCTAATTCTATCTTTAGTAAAACACTAAACATACCATAGTACATTGCCTTTATAACTTTAGTAGACCTTGAGTCAAGTTTAATTATCATCTTTCTCTGGATTTTGAATCTCATTGATCTATTAGGCCTTTAACAGGGTGATAACTGCTGATTTTTCTTAACCTTATTTGTTAGCTTTTAATTCAAGCAGGCGATTGTTTTACTTAGTAAGATCTATTTAAGGATCTGTGTAATAAAATCTAACCAACCAAGTTCTATAATCTTTCATTTTTATCCTTAACACAAATATCAATAATTGTATTATTTTGTTTCAAACAATGTCATTATTTGAAAATTAACCCAAGCTCTTGCCATGATAATAGCTTTAGCTACTGATATGCTATTTAATCATTAATTACCCATCTTAAAATCCTATTTTTCCAGAATTAACTGATGGACATAACATGTCCTGCCTCTATTTGTTGCAATGCGGAATAGCTCATAATGGATCCATTGATCCAGATCATTAAATCTGTAACTTCTTTCTGAATTAAGAAAGCTTTTTAGAATTTTGCTTTATGAGCAAATATTCTATTTCACTGAAATGTCTTAACTGTTTTGATTCATTTTAGTTTAAATTTAACATGTTTGAGTTACATTGTTCTTGGTCTTGGTTTTAACTTTATGCCCCCTACATAATAATTTGAACACGTTGAAGACCTTTCTCAACAAAACAAATCCATATTTCATTTCTGGAAGCCGGGCTAAATAAGCAAGCACTGTTACTGTATTCCTAGATAGACTAGACCCGCAGTCACCTCTCAGATATCAAATACAGACATTAGACAATACATGAAAGGAACATTTCAATAATCACACTGGTAACTTCTCTAACTAATAATATTCCAGAAATTATTTCCCAAAATCAATCTCATTTTGAAAGTTTTTCTTTTGCTATTTCAACAAATGGAAACACCTAAAAAATACTTAATGTAGTCATTAATTAATCACTATAGAAGTTTACCCAATTATCTATTCGGACCTAGTCTGGCAAAGTAACTTATCCTCTCTTATTAGAGAACAACTATTACAACTATTAAATTTTTTTAGCATCTATGATATCTGAATTAGGGTTCTAAAACCTTAAAGTTTCTTCAAAAATAGTCCCTAGATTATTTTTATCTTTACAGTAATGTACCTATTTAGAGTCCCTATACTCTACAGAATTAAGAGATTTTCCTCTTTCCAATTTACATGTACCTGAAATATTTTCAAATTAATCAGTAATTGTTCAAATCATGAGATCTAAATACTCAGTACAGTACAGTTTGATTGAAACAAATACAACATCAATAAACATCACACAAAATTAATTATCATGCTAAGCTTAAACCATTAGTTGGTCCACATCTTCTTTCAGATGTGTTGATCATCTCGTTGCCCCATGGATGTCTGAATCGTTCCATCTTCACCTTGATAACTCTTTGCGAGTTGTCGCAAGGTCTTTCCACCGTCGGTAGAGGAGGCCAGTTACTAGCACTGCCTGTTTTCCTCTACTTACCGCTGTGCGTTGTCGTTGGTGTTGACGTTGGCGTTGGTGTGTGTGGTTGCTGAGGGCTGGTTGGTGTAGTTTAAGTCGAGATGATTGGACGGAGGTGTCACCGCACCCCAGATGGGACCTTGTTTGTGGAGTGAACCATTTCCTGGCTGCTTTCACCTGTGAATGGAGACCTTAAGTATTTTTGTTAATTACAACATCATGTATCATGTCGCCAGACTCATCTGCTTATCTGGCCGGTCGTCCTTTTTTGATGAGACCTGTAAAATTTCATGTTAAACAGTAACAAAACAATATTTTATACATTTGGAACAGAATCAGTTCTGTTCGATGAGATCCATCATGACATCCTGTAAAAAGTAAAAAGTTAAATATGGGGTGGACAGGGCAAGCTTGCTTGCTCTCTGCCTTCCCAAAGTTATACGCTGTGCAGGTGTAGCATTGTTTATTTCTGCCATAACAATAAACCCAGACCAGGATAGTTAGTCAAAATCATCCATGGTCGTTGTTTTGTTGGGTATATTTTAACCTGTGGGCGTATTTTAACCTGTTTGTCATATTTTATACATTTAGATACAGCTGTTTTGATTGACATAATTTATTTGTCTCTGAACACCATATTTCACCCACTCACTTTCACACACTTTCACACACCCCTCTCTGGCCAGAGATTCATACATTCTTGTCTGCCATAGCAGTTTATGAACTGAATGGGGAACATATATTAGGAGTGGAATACCACTAAATCTGAACGGTAACAAAGTTCGACGACGACAGAAACTACTGAACGTAGACACACTGTGGCATTCCCCTTGCAACAGTGTCTGAACGTTAGGATATCAATTTTCTATTGTCCGATGCAGTCGCCATGTGATTGAGTTTACACAGTGGACGTAAACCTAACTTTCCAAAAATCAAATAGATTAAACACTTTTAATAATAATCATCGTATAGACCTACAATTGCAGTTGAGAGAATCAGTTTTAATTTCTCAAATGCAATTTGTCATTCTTTGCACAATTTAAATTTTTCAAACTTTTTGTTGTTGCTCATAAGCTATTTAAAAGAAGATTTAGAAATCTTCACACAATCTTAGATCCATGGACAAAAATAACATAACATTTATAACATTTATATCTCGTATCCATGATGATGACAGCATGTGATTTCAAAAGTTTATAATTAGAAAACATTGTTTCTATTGAATCTAGAAAATTACCTTTAAATGAAATGGAGTGACCAATATTTTTGCTTTTCTAGTCATAATTTCTCTTTAGATGCCTTGTGGCCTATATTGTATTTTTCTTTTCCATAAAATTCTGCAATGCCAATCTTTTACATAACTCTCACTGCCATTTCCAGTCTCAGTTTTAACTGAGTGTTAACTTCCGCTATTGAACTTCCTGCAGAAGGGCTGTTACTGACCGGTATCTATTGGAAGCAGATTCAAAGAGTTAGTTTAAACAGAGAAGAATATGAAAAATTGCTGAAACCAGTGGATAATCAAAAACAATCAAGTTAAATAATAACTAAATTTGAAACAGTCTCTGTAGTGATCATTGAAAATGCAGCACCTAGCCCACACGGCTGATTGTCTTTCTGTGTGGATTGTCATTCAGTTGAACTTCAGGCTGATACAGTGGATCGTCAGGCTGTGATGGCACTCTCATCGGTCTGACTTTTGCATCTCCTGCCACAAAATGTCATAATGCATGGCAAAATTGTCTTTTGGAAAAGTCTCAAGTGAACTGTCACCTTTGCAGGCTGAATCAGTCTCCCCATTCTGACCCCTCTCAGAAGTCTCAACTTCCTCTTTCAGGAGGGCAGCTGCAGGCCCCACTTCCTCTTTTATTCTTCTGCAGTCATCCCACTTTTCAAGGTAGCTGTCTGAAATCTTGAACACTCAGAGAACCGCAAAAAAATCAAATTAAACAGCTTAATTTCCAAAAGTCTCTTCTGGTTTACAACACAGCAATTCTTCAATTTATTAAAAAGCTTAGTCCTTCATTGCGGAAAAAAGCAAGCACTTCTTCTTTGCAAAGACGCAGGAAAAAGCAGGAAAACTCCTCTTACTAATACAGTGTATAATGTAAACAAAAATAATTCTTTCTTTTCTCTTTTACCAGAAACTAAAATAAAATGACTGTAATATGTCTGTTATGTGCCTGTTCAAATCACTGTAAGATGTCAGTTATGTGCTTGTTCAAATCACAATTTATATTTAAAGTTGGTCACCCAATCACATTCTCATACTATGCACAAAAATGATCTTAGTTAAACATAAACCATTGACTCTCAGGTTCTCCTAGATCAAAACCATTTTTTCACACTGTCTCCCAGGGATAACGGGATACAAATTCTAGATGCCTTCATATAGAAAGTATAATATTTAAACACGTGCAGTTAATATCTTATTATTTTTTCATTACTTCAAGTAATTGCCTAAATTCAAAAGCAGTGAATTGCTTAAATTCTATTGCTCAGTTCTATATATCTCATCTACTTCAAAAGTCATCTACTAAATCAAAGTCTAACTCATAAAAGTTTCTTCATTACTCAAAATTTCCTAATTATCACAGAATGCATATTCCTATTATTATGATTTATAATTTTAACAATTTCTTAATTGATTTCAAAATGTAAAAATTCATAAATCTCAGGATAACAATATTGATCTATTTATCTTGTTTCAACATTTCTCTTTTTATCTTTCTTTATTTTTCTTTATCCTTTCTTTAATTCAATCAAAATCAAAGTCTTTTTCAAACAAAACTTCAAACAAAAAGCAAGTTTCATTACTACAGCATCTCAGGGTATTTTCCCCTCCTGGATCTGGTTTCCAGCATGACAAGTTGCTATTTGCAGAACAAAGTTTCATTGACAGCTTTCTATGCGCACTCTCAAAAACAACAAATAAAATACTCAACATATACTAATTTGGTTGAATTTAACCATAATCATTCATTGCCCTTAATAGACAAGGTCAAACATATCTTTTTTAATCACTTAAATCTTTTAGATGTGATTACCAGTTTTCTTCAAAATTTTACTTAACAGAATTAGCCAATTTTTAATTAAACCTTTTAATTAATTTAGAAGCATTTCAAAGGAAAAATGTCAAGTCTGTTCATCCTACCTTAATACTTTAGGTCCTTTTAGCCCGACTGGAATGGTCCCTCTGTCGAACAGGGTTCTGCAGTCTGCAGAGTGAAGACAACGTGGTTCCTCGTCCCATCCATCCGACAGAGGGAGATTCCGAGGACTCCTGGCTGGCTCGCCAAAATGTCGTGGATTTTTCCCCTAAACCTAACTATCTGGGGCGTCTGCACTCGACACCTGCCTTAATATCCGGGGCGTCTACACTCGACACCTGCCTTAATATCCGGGGCGTCTACACTCGACACCTGCCTTAATATCCCTGGCGTCTGCTCTCGACACCAATACCTTAAACTCTCTGCTCTTGCGTCTTCAGTCGACAACTGGCCGAGTTTCTAACTAACTTGCTTCCCTAAACTAGCTTCCTGCGCAGGAATAAATTGACAAACAGACCTGCAAATGTCCTTTAAATGCTTTAATCACGGCCAGGAGATCTTCCCGAGCAGTTCTCAGGGAATCTCTCCCAAGAAGCAAGGCCGGAGGATCTCAGACAAATTCCATTGAGAATCCCACCGAAAAACACATATACAACAGTTTTTATAGTATAGAGGTATGGCATAAATTTCAGGCTGCATTACATAATTTCCCCACTATTTGATTGGTTCTTCATATGCAAACCCCTCTGTTACTAGGTAAAGCAAACTCTGATCTTGTGATTACTTATCACAAGGTTCTAACGATGACTTAATTTGTTCTAACAGACTGTCTAGGTTTACTTCCCAAAACTATGTTATTTTTACCCATAGACACATACTCAAAGTCACAAGTTTTTCCCCAAAGAGTTTGGAAACATTAAAAGCATATGAATGTTGTTCCTGCAAGAAAAACAAATGTTAGTTGATTAATTAAAGTTGATTAATTAAAATTCATTCACATTACGCACAATATTTGAAGCAGAAATATGTTGCTGGTCACGTAATTCGTGCTGCTGCTACTTGCAAGCGACCCCAATAATGTGAGCCACAGTATATGACAGATTATTTTAGCATGATGTATTTCCCATTGATAAATACAGTGCAAATAGTTCAAATATTTCTTTGGATAAAAGGGAAGTGGAAATAAAAATCAATAATAAGCTGAACTGTACCATGGTAATATGTCCGTAACATTAGATGGCCGTAGATGACCTACCCATAACTGTTTCATTAGAGTTAGGGGATAACACAGTTTGTACAGTATAAAAATCATTATGTCTAAAGTTCCCATTAAACATGAAAACCCAACAACCCAATGGGAATATATCCTTGTTGTGTAAAACATCCAGAGGTGGACAGTAACAAAGTACATTTACTTGAGTACTGTACTTAAGTACACTTTTTGAGTACTTTACTTGATTTTACTGTATTTGAAACTGATTTTCATTTTCAACGTTGGGTTTGGCCTTCTAAATGCGAATTTTGTCATTGTTTTGGAGCACACTAGCTTATAGATAACAGTAAGGCTAACATATTCATACTAAAAGCCAAAAAACTTTAAATATGGCACTATTTGAGGGAACAGCCATTTGGGTGTCCGAAACCATTGTGGACGTTATTGAGTGACTTATTCAATCTCACATTCAATCCCACTACTGGAACTGTGTTCTAGAAATAAATGTGATATTGATATGAGGGTATGAAGGCAGGCATAGATTCAGAGGCATTAGGTACTGTAAGTATTACACACAACAATGCAACAATAATAAAACAATGCATTGACATTTACTTTTGATACTCAAGTACTTTTAAAAACGAGTAGCCTACTTCTGTAAAAATCTTTACTTCTGTAAAAATCTTTTAAAAAAATTTACTTCAGTAAAAATCAGTCTTTACAACTTTCTTGTAACGGAGTAATATTTGACCAGTAGTATCTGTACTTTCACTCAAGTAAGGTTGTTTGTCCAGCTCTGAAAACATCTGTTCATAATCTGTGATTACACAATTCCAATACGAACAGCACCGGGAGGCGTCTGGAATAACTCTGGATTGATCAATCCGCACTTTTAAAACAGCTAATTTTACAGTAGGCTCATATTCAAAATGTCCTTCTCATATAACGCCAACGACCGCACAAATGGGCTTCCTTTGTGAAATATAGCAGACCACCGTTTTAAATAACAGTTTAAAAAAGGTGGTCTGCTATTTTTCTCAAAGGAAGCTCAGACAGATAGATAGATAGATAGATAGCAGTGATGCGCGGGTCAATGTATAAACAAACCGCACCCGACCGACGTTTTCAACTAACCCGCCCGCAACTCGGACCGCAAAAAACGAAAAAGAAAATATTGTACCCGACCCGCTTCCTGACCCGCATTTTTTTAAAAGTAGCTATAATGCTCATCGTAGCGTCTTAATATAACTTAATATTCTAATTTTGTCAAGAATTATAAAAAATCGTCAATATAAGCTCATAATTTGTACTAAAATAGTCTAAATGTTTAGTTTTAAAAACAATTTTAAAAAGCTGGCTATGTCTATTTTAATGTTTCTGCGCAAGTTCAGCAGACAGTGAGGTTCGGGTTTGTTCCGATCAGAGCTCGTGAGCGGAGAGCGCATTTCTGAATATTCCGCTCCGCTCACGGTCGCTTGCCCAACCCAGATGGCCTGCTGGTATGAATATGTGGAATAAGGGCTGCCTCCGACTAATTTTTTTTCTAGTCGACTAGTTGTTCATTTAAGCCATTCGTGGACATATCGCCCCTTTATATTAAATTAATTACTTAAATAGGCTAGCCTATAGCCTAAGCGTAATGACCGCACGCATAAAGCTTGCCACAAAGAACCGGTTAAAGTAATGATTATGAATGTGTCTAAATTAGCAAGGAGACATTTAATTGTTTATTAATAAACTGGTGTTTTCTGTGTCGCTGCAAAGATGAAGTTGACAATGCGGAGATTGCGGACTCGCCATGAACGCCAGAGAGAAATGCACATTTCATATGGATTTTAGCCTACATAATCAGAGAGTAGGCTAGCCTATTTATTTTGGTTTGAATATTTTCGTTTAAAAGTAGACATTTCAAGCTTTCTGTAATATATAGCCTATATTTATCAAATCTGTGAGGCACAAGCTGAGTTTCGGCGCCCTCCAGTTCACATGCAGTGATCGTACCGGCCGGCGCCTTATTTTGTCTGCTATATATTTGCTTATTTAATAAATACGGGCAATTGATTGATAAAACATTGTTCAAAATTAAGATACAATTTATACAAAACGAAAATCTTTTAAAAAGAGTTTTCTATAAAACAAAACTTAATGAAGTCGTCAAAATCATGTTTTACCAAAAACAGCGCCGTTGCTAGGAGGGCGCCAGCGCCTCTGCCTCTCAGCGCCTCTGCCTCGCGAGTGGATGATAGCCCTGAAGACGCCTAGCAATGATATACCTTTAGTGGTAGTACACCTTTAGTTAAGTTATCGCAGCGCGCTAAGAGACAATGTTATCGGAAAATGCAGCCCAGGTAGGTATGCATAATGGAGATTCCAAAGCGCTCTTCTTTGGTCAGAACCATGGAGAGCGATCGCGGATTTACTTTAACAATGCAACACAATATTTAAAGAGCATCAAGCTATTAAAATCTATATTATGTATACGCACAGATAATATAACAGTAGGCTATATTAGTCAATATTTTTTTATTAGGTTAAGCAGTGATTGGATAACTTTTTTTTTTTTTCTTTTTTTTTTATTTAACGTTTTTAATTTAAGGCCCACCCATTTACACATTTGATAACCACAAAACTGGCACGACCAACCAGGCACGGCGCCAGGATTCCAGTTTTGGATAAGCCAGACCAATTGGTCTGGCTTATCCAAAACTGGAATCCTGGCGCCGTGCCTGGTTGGTCGTGCCAGTTTTGTGGTTATCAAATGTGTAAATAGCATCGCAAGAAGTAGCCTACACATGACAAAGCCAGCACTTTGGTCATCATCTTTCATTATTTCGGCAAATGTCTCCCACACTTTGCTCTTTCTATTTGTGTATTTGCGGAGCTTCCACTCCCCAGTCTTCACCTTTTCTCTTGCCGCCTCCATCTCTACCTGCAGACTGAGCTCGTGCGTCATCTTCGCGCCAGTTATTCAGCCAATAAAGTGTAAATTAAATTGAAAACGTATTCATAGAAAATTGTGTCTAGAACTATATAAATTACAAAGGTTTAATTGGCATCTTTATTTCAAACGACCCGACCGACCGCGACCCGAATATCATTAAAAATATTTTTGGATGACTCGTAACCGCGGGTAACCGCGGGTGACCGCAGGCACCCGCTCATTTCGGATCAACCCGCGCATCACTGATAGATAGATAGATAGATAGATAGATAGATAGATAGATAGATAGATAGATAGATAGATAGATAGATAGATAGATAGATAGATAGATAGATAGATAGATAGATAGATAGATACTAGAGAGTGGATACACAGATATGGCCTATGAATGAAATTCATGCATTTATTTGTCATTTAAACTGATGCAAACAGGGAAAGAGAGTAGAAAACACTTATTATCCTGTCACCTCCTCTAGTGGACAGCATTAAGTATTACGGCCTTCAATGCTCAGATAACGCAAGTCAATGGATTTTTTGGAAAGTAAGTCTGACCAGTTAGAAAAGATATAAGCGAGTCAGACCAGTCTGAAGGTCTGAGCTGAGTTTGGTGAAGCATTAAAGTTCAAGGCGGAGTCAATTTCTCATAATAATAATAAATAATAATAATAATAATAATAATAATAATGTTCAAATATGCTGGCTTTCTTAAGCCAACATAATAAAGAAAACTCAGAGAACCAATTCAGTATGTAATAAAATTGTATTAGTTTTATAATAAAACTAATAACATTTTAAAGGTATGCCGTGCTCTTCAACTGACATGATTTTAATTAATCTCAAACCTGGTAATTTTGTAAGTATTAATGTACGTTCACTGATTCTAGCTTCTCTCTTTTCTGTCTCTTTCTTTTCATGTGAACTGAGTAGGCTACACATGCTTACATTCATAAATATAAACTTTATTTCTATTCAATTTTCAAAATTATTTATAGCCTACATATGTCACACGCCTACCTGCCTTTTGATGTAAATAAAAGACGAGAGTGGTAAATGTTACGCACTACCATGGTACAGTTCAGCCGATTTTTATTTCCGCTTCCCTTTTATCCAAAGAGACGGAACTATTTGCACTGTATTTATCAATGGGAAATACATCATGCTAAAATAATCTGTCATATACTGTGGCTCACATTATTGGGGTCGCTTGCAAGTCACAGCAGCACGAATTAGGTGACCAGCAACATATTTCTGCTTCAAATATTGTGCGTAGTTAACAGTGAGTGGTGGTTTCAGACATTATTTTATTAAAGTACATTTGTCAGTGCCGCACTCGTACTGACTCTTATTCTGCCTAACAGAAGAAAGGCTCGTAGTTTACTGAAGGCGGAGCGTTTTGACCAATCAGATGAAAGGGGCGTTTCAGCACCGCCCACGTGTGCAAATGAAATATTGAACCCATAAACCGATTTGTAAACCACAAACGAAAAATGAAAAACCGAGCCAAAATCTCATTTTTCGTTTTTTAAACTAAACTAAAAAACGAATAAACGAACTGGTTTTCATTTCTCGTTATTCCATTCCAAACAGGAAATGAAATGATCAAAAAGTACACGGACCCAGAGGAAATTCCCGCCCATGTGTAGAAATCAAATATTCAAGCTGTTTATTATTTTTTCTACCTCAGAACGAAAAATCAAGCTGAATTCTTGTTTTCTCATTTTACTACTTTCAATATTAAATAAAAAACCGACTGAACGAATGATGTTTTTTGATGAATTTATTAAATACTGAATTGGTCGATGTTTCTCTGAGTTTTCTTTATTATTTTGGCTTGAGAAAGCAAGCATATATTTAAACATTATTATTATGTAATATTATTATGAGAAATTTACTCCGCCTTTAATGCTTCACCAAACTCAGCTCAGACTGGTCTGACTCGCTTATATCTTTTCTAACTGGTCAGACTTACTTTCCCAAAAAATCCATTGACTTGCGTTCTCTGAGCAATGAAGGCCATAATACTCAATGCTGTCCACTAGAGGGGGCGACAGGATAATAAGTGTTTTCTACTCTCTTTCCCTGTTTGCATCAGTTTAAATGACAAATAAAGGCATGAATTTCATTCATAAATAGGCCATATCTGTGTATGAGAACAAGCTTTACACTTCAAGCTTCAAGTATGTCAAATATGGACTTTTGTCAGGATGATATAACATCCGAAGATATCAATTTGAATGTATTGTACCGGTATTAATCTTTTAGGACTCTTTGGCCAGAAATATGTTCAGGAGTTCCAAAGGGGCCCTCTGTATAGCTGATTTATCATCAAAAGGAGTCTATAACTTTATATAGTTTGAAAAATGTTGAGGACACTTTGACCACAAATAAGTTCAAAAGGTCAAATATGTCAGCTAATACAACATCACAAGAAGTCAGTCTGTATGTATAGTAAGAACTCTTTGGACAGAAAATATGTCCGTAGGTCAAAGATGGACCTCTGTAGGCCTGATTTGTCACATATGTGCTATCGCATTGCACTGAATAGCTAACTTATTCATTTTTGCTTTGAAGGGAAATTATTGAATTTACCTCTTGCGTCACAATGCATAGAATAAACTACTTCATACCTCATGTGCAAAGAAAAGATAACATGAGTGTTGCATTGCACAAACGATCTAAGAATTAGCGTTGAATAATAATGTATTATTATATCTAAGTTTATCAGTCAGATCTTTTATGCAGTGGAATGTACTCCAAAAATGGTATCTTTTCAATGCACATCGGAATGAGGATAGTTGCTGTATGTTTGCAATGCACTCATAGCTTATATGTTATTCTTCAATGCACAAAGTTTGATCTGTGAAATGCAATGCAACAGCACAAATTGTATTGCCTCAAAGCACAACGCAATGAGTTTGGGAATGAGTTAGTTCTGGTGTGCAATGCAATGCAAGTGCATATATATATTCTTCAATGCACAACGTTAGATCGTGTGTGCAATACAATGCAATGCAACAACACATATATTATCTCTTTAATGAACATTGGGAAGGAGTTAGTTCTGGTGTGCAATTCAATGCAAGAAGTGCATAGCCTATATGTTATTCTTCAGTGCACAACGTTAGATCGTTTGTGCAATGCAATGCAACAACACACGTTATCTATTTAATGAACATGGAGTTAAGTTGAGTTGAGTTAGTTCTGGTGTGCAATGCAATGCAAGAAGTTTAAAATAATATTATTCATTGCACTACGTTAGATCGTTTGTGCAGTGCAATGCATCATGTTAATAAACATTTAAAGGAGTTAGTTCTGGTGTGCAATGCAATGCAATGTAAAAAGTGCATACCCTAAATGTTATTATTCAGTGCACAACGTTAGATCGTTTCTGCAATGCAATGCAATGCAACATGTTATCTCTTTAATGAACATGTGAAGGAGTTAGTTCTGCAATGCAATGCAAAAAGTGCATGATCTATGTTACTCTTCAATGCACAACGTTAGATCGTTTGTGCAATGCAATGCAACATGTTATCTCTTTAATGAACATGTGAAGGAGTTAGTTCTGCAATGCAATGCAAAAAGTGCATAGCCTATATGTTATTCTTCAATGCACAACGTTGGATCGTTTGTGCAATGCAATGCAACATGTTATCTTTTTAATGAGCATGGGAAGGAGTTAGTTCTGCAATGCAATGCAAAAAGTGCATAGCCTATATGTTATTCTTCAATGCACAACGTTGGATCGTTTGTGCAATGCAATGCAACATGTTATCTCTTTAATGAGCATGGGAAGGAGTTAGTTCTGCAATGCAATGCAAAAAGTACATAGCCTATGTTACTCTTCAATGCACAACGTTAGATTGTTTGTGCAATGCAACATGTTATCTTTTTAATGAGCATGGGAAGGAGTTAGTTCTGCGATGCAATGCAAAAAGTGTATGGTCTATGTTATTCTTCAGCACAACGTTAGATCGTTTGTGCAATGCAATGCAACATGTTATCTCTTTAATGAGCATGGGAAGGAGTTAGTTCTGGTGTGCAATGCAATGCTATGCAAAATGTGCATGGTCTATGTTACTCTTCAATGCACAACGTTAGATCGTTTCTGCAATGCAATGCAATGTTGCAAAACATATGTAATCTCTTTAATGAACATGGGAAGGAGATAGGTCTGGTGTGCAGTGCAATGCAATGCAAAAAGTGCAGGGCCTATGTTACTCTTCAATGCACAACGTTAGATGGTTTGTGCAATGCAATGCAAAATGTTATCTCTTTATCATTTGAAGGAGTTAGTTCTAATGAGCAATGCAATGCAAAAAGTGCATTAATATTATTCTTCAGTGCACAACGTTAGATCGATTGTGCAATGCAATGCAACATGTTATCTCTTTATTGAACAAGGGAAGGAGATAGTAATGGTGTGCAATGCAATGGAATGCAAAAAGTGCATGGTCTATGTTTCTCTTTAATGCACAACGTTAGATCGTTTGTGCAATGCAATGCAACTTGTTATCCCTTTAATGAACATGGGAAGTAGTAAGTTCTGGTGTGCAATGCAATGCAATGCAAAAAGTGCATGGTCTATTTTACTCTTCAATGCACAACGTTAGATCGTTTGTGCAATGCAACATGTTATCTCTTTATTGAGCATGGGAAGGAGTTAGTTCTGGTGTGCAATGCAATGCTATGCAAAAAGTGCATTGCCTATATGCCTTATTGCCTAAAGACCATAAGACAGTTGCAGCTCATACAGAATGCTGCTGCCAGAATTCTGAGCAGAACCAGAAAATATGAACATATCACACCAGTCCTCAGGTCTTTACACTGGCTCCCAGTTAAATTTAGGATTGATTTTAAAGTATTATTACTAGTATATAAATCATTTAATGGCCTAGGACCTCAATACATTGCAGATATGCTCACAGAGTATAAACCCAACAGATCACTCAGATCATTAGGATCATATCAGCTAGAACTACCAAGGGTTCACTCTAAGCATGGCGAGTCCGCTTTTAGCTATTATGCCAGCCGCAGCTGGAACCAGCTTCCAGAGGAGATCAGACGTGCTCCTACAGTAGTCACATTCAAATCCAGACTAAAAACACATCTGTTTAACTATGTATTTAATGAATGAGCACTGTGCCAATGTTCGTCCGACTGTCTGTACTGTACTGTATTTTATTTTTTATTTTTTTCTAAACTGTTTTAATTACTCTTATTTCTTTTTATTTTAATTTCTTCTATGTAAAGCACTTTGAATTGCCACTGTGTATGAAATGTGCTATATAAATAAACTTGCCTTGCCTTGCCTATTTGTGGTCAAACTGTACTCAAAATTTTTCAAACTATATCAAGTTAGAGACTCCTTTTGATGATAAATCAGCTATACAGAGGTCCCCTTTGGACCTCCTTAACATATTTCTGGCCAAAGAGTCCTCGATCTTGGGCTTTCTATACATGTTGTTGCAGACTCCTTCTGATGCTTCATAAGCCATATAGATGTCCATATCTGACCTTTTGAACTTATTTGTGGTCAAAGTGTCCTCAAAAATGTTCAAACTATATAAAGTTATAGAGTCCTTTTGATGATAAATCAGCTATACAGAGGTCCCCTTTTGACCTGAACATATTTCTGGCCAAAGAGTCCTCGATCTTGGGCTTTCTATACATACTCATAGACTCCTTCTGATGCTTCATAAGCCATATAGATGTCCATATCTGACCTTTTGAACTCATTTGTGGTCAAAGTGTCCTCAAAAATTTTCAAACTATATAAAGTTATAGAGTACTTTCTAACGTTGTGCATTGAAGAATAACATATAGTCTGTGCACTTTTTGCACTGCATTGCATTGCACACCAGAACTAATTCATTCCCATGTTCATTAAAGATATAACATATGTGTTGTTGCAATTGCATTGCACAAACGATCTAACGTTGTGCACTGAAGAATAACTTATAGGTTATGCATATTTCGCATTGCATTGCACACCAGAACTAAATCATTCCCATGTTCATTAGATGATATGTGTGTTGATGCATTGCATTGCATTGCACAAACGATCTAACGTTGTGCACTGAAGAAGAACATATAGGTTATGCACTTTTTGCATTGCATTGTACAACTGAACTACCTCATTCCCATGTTGATTAAAGACATAACGTGTGTTGTTGCAATTGCATTGCACAAACGATCTAACGTTGTGCACTGAAGAAATGCCGTGCGTTGTGCACTGCATTTGCATTGCATTGCACACCAGAACAAAATCATTCCCATGTTCATTATAGAGATGATATGTGTGTTGTTGCATTGCATTGCATTGCATTGCATTGCATTGCATTGCACTAACGATCTAACTTTGTGCACTGAAGAATAACATATAGGTTATGCACTTTTTGCATTTCATTGCATTGCACACCAGAACTAAATCATTCCCATGTTCATTAAAGAGATAACGTGTGTTGTTGCATTGCATTGGATTGCATTGCACAAACTATCTAACGTTGTGCACTGAAGAAAAACATATAGGTTATGCACTTTTTGCATTGCATTGCACACCAGAACTAAATCATTCCCATGTTCATTAAAGACATAACGTGTGTTGTTGCATTGCATTGCATTGTATTGCATTGCATTGCATTGCATTGATTTCCTTTGCTTTGCACTAACGATCTAACTTTGTGCACTGAAGAACAACATATGTTATGCACTTTTCGCATTGCATTGCATTGCACATCAGAACTAACTCATTCCCAGGTTCATTAAAGAGATAACATATGTGTTGTTGCAATTGCATTGCACAAACGATCTAACGTTGTGCACTGAAGAATAACATATAGGTTATGCACTTTTCGCATTTGCATTGTAAACCAGAACAAAATCATTCCCATGTTCATTATAGAGATGAGTGTTGTTGCATTGCATTGCATTGCATTGATTGCTTTGCTTTGCTTTGCTTTGCTTTTTGCATTGCATTGCATTTACATTGCACTAACGATCTAACGTTGTGCACTGAAGAATACCTTATAGGTTATGCATATTTCGCATTGCATTGCATTGCACACCAGAACTAAATCATTCCCATGTTCATTATAGAGATGATATGTGTGTTGTTTCATTGCATTGCATTGCATTGCATTGCATTGCATTGAATTGCATTGCACTAACGATCTAACGTTGTGCACTGTAGAATAACATATAGGTTATGCACTTTTTGCACTGCATTGCATTGCACACCAGAACTAAATCATTCTAATGTTCATTAAAGAGATAACGTGTGTTGTTGCATTGTATTGCATTGCATTGCATTGATTAGAATAACATATAGGTTATGCACTTTTCGCATTGCATTGCACACCAGAACTACCTCATTCCCATGTTGATTAAAGACATAACGAGTGTTTTTGCATTGCATTGTATTGCATTATATTGATTTGCATTGCTTTGCACTAACGATCTAACGTTGTGCACTGAAGAATAACATATAGGTTATGCACTTTTTGCATTGCATTGCACACCAGAACTAAATCATTCCCATGTTCATTAAAGACGTAACGTGTGTTGTTGCATTGCATTGTATTGCATTGAATTGCATTGCAATGCACTGCATTGCATTACATTGATTTGCTTTGCTTTGCACTGCATTGCATTGCATTGCATTGCATTGCATTGCATACCAGAACTAAATAATTCCCATGTTCATTAAAGAGATAACGTTTGTTGGTGCATTGCATTGCATTGCATTGCATTGAACTAACGATCTAACGTTGTGCACTGTAGAATAACATATAATAAAATATAGGCAATGCAAATCAATGCAATGCACTTTTTGCATTGCATTGCACACCAGAACTAAATCATTCCCATGATCATTAAATACATAACGTGTGTTGTTGCATTGCATTGTATTGCATTGCATTGATTTGCATTGCTTTGCACTGCATTTTGCATTGCATTGCATTGCATTGCACTAACGATCTAACGTAGTGCACTGAAGAATAACATATAGGTTATGCACTTTTCGCATTGCATTGCATTGCACACCAGAACTACCTCATTCCCATGTTGATTAAAGACATAACGTGTGTTGTTGCATTGCATTTTATTGCATTTCATTGCATTGCATTGCATTGCATTGCTTTGCATTGCTTTGCATTGCTTTGCATTGCATTGCATTGCATTGCACTAACGATCTAACGTAGTGCACTGTAGAATAACATATAGGTTATGCACTTTTTGCATTGCATTGCATTGCATTGCATACCAGAACTAAATCATTCCCATGTTCATTAAAGAGATAACGTTTGTTGGTGCATTGCATTGCATTGCATTGAACTAACGATCTAACGTTGTGCACTGAATAATAACATATAGGTTATGCACTTTTTGCATTGCATTGCATTGCACACCAAAACTGCCTCATTCCCATGTTGATTAAAGACATAACGTGTGTTGTTGCATTGCATTGAATTGCATTATATTGATTTGCATTGCTTTGCACTGCATTGCATTGCATTGCACTAACAATCTAACGTTCTGCACTGAAGAATAACATATAGGTTATGCACTTTTTGCATTGCATTGCATTGCACACCAGAACTAAATCATCCCCATGTTCATTAAATATATAACGTGTGTTGTTGCATTGCATTGTATTGCATTGCATTCATTTGCATTGCTTTGCACTGCATTTAGCATTGCATTGCATTGCACTAACGATCTAACGTTGTGCACTGAAGAATAACATATAGGTTATGCACTTTTTGCATTGCATTGCATTGCACACCAGAACTACCTCATTCCCATGTTGATTAAAGACATAACGTGGGTTGTTGCATTGCATTTTATTGCATTGCATTTCATTGCATTGCATTGCATTGCATTGCATTGCATTGCTTTGCACTAACGATCTAACGTTGTGCACTGTAGAATAACATATAGGTTATGCACTTTTTGCATTGCATTGCATTGCACACCAGAACTAAATCATTCCCATGTTCATTAAAGAGATAATGTGTGTTGTTGCATTGCATTGTATTGCATTGCATTGATTTGCATTGCTTTGCACTGCATTGCATTGCATTGCATTGCATTGCACTAACGATCTAACATTGTGCACTGAAGAATAACATATAGGTTATGCACTTTTCGCATTGCATTGCACACCAGAACTACCTCATTCCCATGTTGATTACATAACGAGTGATTTTGCATTGCATTGTATTGCATTATATTGATTTGCATTGCTTTACACTGCATTGCACTAACGATCTAACGTTGTGCACTGAAGAATAACATATAGGTTATGCACTTTTCGCATTGCATTGCATTGCATACCAGAACTAAATAATTCCCATGTTCATTAAAGAGATAACGTGTGTTGTTGCATTGCATTGCATTTCATTGCATTGAACTAACGATCTAACGTTGTGCACTGTAGAATGTAGAGGTTATGCACTTTTCTCATTTGCATTGCATTGCACACCAGAACAATATCATTCCCATGTTCATTATAGAGATGATATGTGTGTTGTTGCATTGCATTGCATTGATTTGTAGTGCTTTGCACTGCATTGCATTGCATTGCACTAACGATCTAACGTTGTGCACTGAAGAATAACATATAGGTTATGCACTTTTCGCATTGCATTGCACACCAGAACAAAATCATTCACATGTTCATTATAGAAGATGATATGTGTGTCGTTGCATTGCTTTGCATTGCATTGCATTGAATTGCATTGCACTAACGATCGTTGTGCACTGAAGAATAACATATAGGTTATGCACTTTTTGCATTGCATTGCATTGCACACCAAAACTGCCTCATTCCCATGTTCATTAAATATATAACGTGTGTTGTTGCATTGCATTGTATTGCATTGCATTGATTTGCATTGCTTTGCACTGCATTTAGCATTGCATTGCATTGCACTAACGATCTAACGTTGTGCACTGAAGAATAACATATAGGTTATGCACTTTTTGCATTGCATTGCATTGCACACCAGAACTACCTCATTCCCATGTTGATTAAAGACATAACGTGGGTTGTTGCATTGCATTTTATTGCATTGCATTTCATTGCATTGCATTGCATTGATTTGCATTGCTTTGCATTGCTTTGCATTGCATTGCTTTGCATTGCATTGCATTGCATTGCATTGCATTGCATTGCTTTGCACTAACGATCTAACGTTGTGCACTGTAGAATAACATATAGGTTATGCACTTTTTGCATTGCATTGCATTGCACACCAGAACTAAATCATTCCCATGTTCATTAAAGAGATAATGTGTGTTGTTGCATTGCATTGTATTGCATTGCATTGATTTGCATTGCTTTGCATTGCTTTGCATTGCATTGCATTGCATTGCATTGCATTGCATTGCATTGCTTTGCACTAACGATCTAACGTTGTGCACTGTAGAATAACATATAGGTTATGCACTTTTTGCATTGCATTGCATTGCACACCAGAACTAAATCATTCCCATGTTCATTAAAGAGATAATGTGTGTTGTTGCATTGCATTGTATTGCATTGCATTGATTTGCATTGCTTTGCACTGCATTGCATTGCATTGCATTGCATTGCACTAACGATCTAACATTGTGCACTGAAGAATAACATATAGGTTATGCACTTTTCGCATTGCATTGCACACCAGAACTACCTCATTCCCATGTTGATTACATAACGAGTGATTTTGCATTGCATTGTATTGCATTATATTGATTTGCATTGCTTTACACTGCATTGCACTAACGATCTAACGTTGTGCACTGAAGAATAACATATAGGTTATGCACTTTTCGCATTGCATTGCATTGCATACCAGAACTAAATAATTCCCATGTGTTGTTGCATTGCATTGCATTTCATTGCATTGAACTAACGATCTAACGTTGTGCACTGTAGAATGTAGAGGTTATGCACTTTTCTCATTTGCATTGCATTGCACACCAGAACAATATCATTCCCATGTTCATTATAGAGATGATATGTGTGTTGTTGCATTGCATTGCATTGATTTGTAGTGCTTTGCACTGCATTGCATTGCATTGCACTAACGATCTAACGTTGTGCACTGAAGAATAACATATAGGTTATGCACTTTTCGCATTGCATTGCACACCAGAACAAAATCATTCACATGTTCATTATAGAAGATGATATGTGTGTTGTTGCATTGCTTTGCATTGCATTGCATTGAATTGCATTGCACTAACGATCGTTGTGCACTGAAGAATAACATATAGGTTATGCACTTTTTGCATTGCATTGCATTGCACACCAAAACTGCCTCATTCCCATGTTGATTAAAGACATAACGTGTGTTGTTGCATTGCATTGAATTGCATTATATTGATTTGCATTGCTTTGCACTGCATTGCATTGCATTGCACTAACAATCTAACGTTGTGCACTGAAGAATAACATATAGGTTATGCACTGTTCGCATTGCATTGCATTGCACACCAGAACTAAATCATTCACATGTTCAATAAAGAGATAACGTTTGTTGGTGCATTGCATTGCATTGAACTAACGATCTAACGTTGTGCACTGAAGAATAACATATAGGTTATGCTCTTTTCGCTTTGCATTACACACCAGAACTAAATCATTCCCAAGTTCATTATAGAGATGATATGTGTGTTGTTGCATTGCATTGCATTGCATTAAATTGAATTCCATTGCACTAACGATCTAACGTTGTGCACTGAAGAATAGCATATAGGTTATGCACTTCTTGCATTGCATTGCATTGCACACCAGAACTACCTCATTCCCATGTTGATTAAAGACATAACGTGTGTTGTTGCATTGCATTGTATTGCATTGCACACTAGAACTTAACCATTCCCATGTTCATTAAAGAGATTACATATGTGTAGTTGCATTGCAGTGCACAAACGATCTAACGTTGTGCACTGATGAATAACATATAGGTTATGCACTTTTTGCTTTGCATTGCACACCAGAACTAACTCATTCCCATGTTCATTAAAGAGATAACATATGTGTTGTTGCATTGCAGTGTAGAATAACATATGGGTTATGCACTTTACTTTTCGCATTGCATTGCATTGCATTGCACACCAGAAGTAACTCATTCCCAAACTCCATTGCGTTTTGCTTTGAGGAACTACAATATGTGCTATTGCATTGCATTTCACACAAGATCAATCTTTGTGCATTGAAGAATAACATAGAAGCTATGAAGTGCATCACAAACATACAATAACTATCTCATGTGCATTGAAGAGATACCATTTTTTGAGTTACATTCCACTGCATAAAAGATCTAACTGATATGTTAGATATAATAATAATACATTATTATTTAACGCTAATTCTTAGATTGTTTGTGCAATGCAACACTCATGTTTTCATTGCACATGAGGTATGAAGTAGTTTATTCTATGCATTGTAACGCAAGAGGTAAATGCAATAATTTCCCTTAAAAGAAAAAATGAATAAGTTAGTTATTGTGCAATGCCAATGCATATATGTCATGTGTCAAATCAGGCCTACAGAGGTCCCTCTTTGACCTACAGAACATATTTTCTGTCCAAAGAGTTCTTACTGACTTCTTACTTACTGACTTCTTGTGATGTTGTATTAGCAAGACAGTAGTCCATGTTTGGTCAAATATATTTCACATATTGCACATATTTCTGACCCAAGAGTAATCGATCTTAAACTTTCTATACATTGTCGTAAAAAAAATTCAAACTATATAAAGTTATAGACTCCTTTTGATGATAAATCAGCTATACAGAGGGCCCCTTTTGACCTCCTGAACATATTTCTGGCCAAAGACTCCTCGATCTTATGCTTTCTATACATACTCATAGACTTCTTCTGATGCTTCATAAGCCATATAGATGTCCATATCTGACCTTTTGAACTTATTTGTGGTCAAAGTGTCCTCAAAATTTTTCAAACTGTAGAAAGTTATAGACTCCTTTTGATGATAAATCAGCTATACAGAGGGCCCCTTTTGACCTCCAGAACATATTTCTGGCCAAAGAGTCCTCGATCTTATGCTTTCTATACATACTCATAGACTCCTTCTGATGCTTCATAAGCCATATAGATGTCCATATCTGACATTTTGAACTGATTTGTGGTCAAAGTGTCCTCAAAATTTTTCAAACTGTAGAAAGTTATAGACTCCTTTTGATGATAAATCAGCTATAAAGACATCTATAAAGACATCTTTATGACCCTTTTGACCTCCTGAACATGTTTCTGGCCAAAGAGTCCTCAATCTTGGGCTTTCTATACATACTCATAGACTCCTTCTGATGCTTCATAAGCCATATAGATGTCCATATCTGACCTTTTGAACTTATTTCTGGTCAAAGTGTCCTCAAAATTTTTCAAACTATATAAAGTTATAGTCTCCTTCTGATAATAAATCAGCAATACAAAGGTCACCTTTTCACCTTCTGAACATATTTCTGGCCAAAGAATTCTTGAACATTATCTTGCTATACTACAGATTGACTTCTTGTGATGTTATATTAACCAGCCAGTAGTCTGTTTTTGACCTACTGAAAATATTTCTGGCCAGAGTCTGTGAACATTAACTCACTATACAATATAGACTGACTTCTTGCAATGCCAAACCAGGCAGGCAGTAGTCCATATTTGACCGATTGAAAAAAAATTTGACCAAAGAGTTCTCAAAAGGATTTTGTCTATCATAATCTATAGACTCCTTCTGATGTTAAATCAGTCATATAGAAGTCCATATTTGACCTACCGAAAATATTACTGGCCAAAGAGTCCTTAAAGATTAACACTATACATTCAGATTGATATCTTCGGATGTTTTATCATCATGACAAAAGTCCATATTTGACATAATGAAATTTTTTCTGGTCAAAGAGTCTAAACTTGACCATTCTATATATACTCATTGACTCTTTCTGATTCTTCATTAGCTATATATATGTCCATATCTGGCGAATAGAAAATATTTTTGGCAAAAAGGTCCTCACAAGTTAACTTACTAAATACTCATAGACTTCTTCTGATGATACATCACTTTAACAGGTATGTGACCCTCTGAATATATTTTTGGCCAAAGAATCATTGAACATTAACTCTCTATACATATTGACTCAAGAGTCAAAATTTGACCTCTTTTGGTCTGATTTATCATCAGATGGAGTCTATAATTTTACATGTATGTACATGTACAAGTATGTATAGAAAGTTCAAGATTGGCCACAAATATGTCCCTTGGGTCAATTATGGACTTCTTTTTGGCTGATGTAACATCAGATGGAGTAAACGAGTATGTATAGAAAGAAACAGCATAAGGAGTCAATGAGCATGTATAGAATGTTCAAGATCGAGGACTCTTTTACTAGAAATATGTTCAGTAGGTCAGTTATGAACAATTGTCTGGCTGATGAAACATCAGAAGGAGTCAATGAGCTTGTAAGGAAAGTTCAAAATCGAGGACTCTTTTACCAGAAATATTTTCAGTAGGTAAATTATGGAAGTACTCTCTGGCTGATGAAGCACTAAAAGGAGTCAATGAGCATGTATAGAAAGTTCAAGTACATAGACTCGTTGGCCAGAAAAAGAAAAAAAAAGTAATTACGGACAGTTGTCTGGCCGATGTACTATCTGAAGGAGTCTATAAGTGTGAATAGAAAGTTCAAGATCAAGGACTCTTCAGTCAGAAATATGTTCAACATGTTAAATCTGAACTATTTTATGGCTAAAGAAACAAAATAAGGCGTCACTGAGAATGTATAGAAAGTTCAAAATCGAGGACTCTTTTACCAGAAATATTTTCAGTAGGTCCATTATTGACTACTGTCTGGCTGATGAAACACTAAAAGGAGTCAATTAGCATGTACAAAATTTTCAAGTCAGAAATATGTTCAACATGTCAAATCTGGACTTCTGTATGGCTAAAGAAACAAAATAAGGCATCACTGAGAATGTATAGAAAGTTCAAGATCGAGAACTCTTTTACTTCAATAGTCAATATCTACAATTGTCTGGCCGATGTACTATCTGAAAGAGTCTATAAGTATGAATAGAAAGTTCAAGATTGAGGACTCTTTGGTCAGAAATATGTTCATTATGTCAAATCAGAACTACTGCATGGCTGATGAAACACCAGAAAGAGTCTATGAGTATGTTTAAAAGGTTCAAGATCGAGGACTCTTTTGCCAGAAATATGTTTAGTGGGTCAAATATGGACTGCTGTCTGGCTGATGAATCAGAAGTCAATGAAGATTGAGGAAGAAGATTATGAATAGAAAGTTCAAGTTCAAAGACTCTTCAGGTAGAAATAGATTCAATGGGTCAATTATCTATATGGAGTCACTGAGAATCTATAGAAAGTTCAAGACAGAGGACTCTTTTACTATAAATATGTTCAGAGGGTCAATTATGGACTATTGTCTGCTTGTGAAACATCAGAAGGAGTCAATGAGCCTATATAGAAAGTTCAAGTTCAAGACTCTTCGGGCAGCAATATGTTCAGTAGGTCAATTATGGACTAATGTCTGGCTGATGAAACACTAAAAGGAGTCAATTAGCATGTATTAGTTCAAGTTCATGGACTTGTTGGCCAGAAATATGTTTAATAATTAATATGGACAATTGTCTGTCCGATGTACTTTCTGAAAGAGTCTATAATTATGAATAGAAAGTTCAAGATCAAAGACTCTTTGGTCAGAAATATGTTAAACATGTCAAATCTGGACTTCTGTATGGCTGAAGAAACATCAGAAGTAAATGATTATGTATAGAAAGTTCAAGTTCATAGACTCTTCGGGCAGAAAAATGTTCAGTAGGTCAATTGTGGACAATTATCTGGCTGATGAAACATCAGACGGAGTATGTATAGAAAGAATAAGATCAAGGTCTCTTTGGCCAGAAATATGTTCAATTGATCAAATTTTGAAATACTATATTGCTGTTGTAAAATCAGGAGTCATTGAGTATGTATTGAAAAATGTTTATAGACTCATTGGTCAGAAATAGGTTTAATAGGTCATATTGATACAATACAATACAATAATGTTTTGCTATTGTAACATCAGAAGGAGTCAATGTATAGAGAAATCAAGATTATAAACCCATCGCTCAGAAATGAGTTTAGTAGTCAATTATGGATCATTTTTTGGCTGAAGTACTATCTGAAAGCGTCTATGAGTATGTATAGAAAGATCAAGGACTCTTCCAGCCAGAAATATGTTCAATTGTCAAATATGGATAATAGCCTGGGTGATGAAAAATCAGAAGGAGATAGTAATTATGTATAGATAATTAAAGTTCTAGGTCTCTTTGGCCAGATATATGTTCAATGGGTCAAATTTGGACTACTGGATGTAAAATCAAAAATAGTCTAGGAGAAGGAACAGTAAGTTAAACTTTGATGATTCTTTTGCCAGAAATATGTTCAGCAGGTCAATAATTGACTTCTGTCTCAATGATGAAACATCAGAACAAGCCTATGATTATGTATAGAACGATCAAGATCGAGGACACTTTGGTTATAGAAATGTTCAATAGGTCAAATTTGAACTATACTGTATGGCTGATGAAACATCAGAAGGATTGTAAGAGCAATTAGTCTAGAAATTTAAAGTTCAAGGTATCATGTCTAGAAATATGTTCAAAATATAAAATTTGAACTACTGTTCAAATACACTGGATAGCAGATCGGATAGAAGATACATAAATTAACAAGTCTACAAGTATGTTTAGAAAGTTCAAGATCGAGGACTCTTATGGTCAGAAATATATTTAATGGGTCAAGTATGGACATCTTTCAGGCTGATGAAACATCGGAAGCTGTCAATGAGCATGTACAGAAAGGTCAAGATCAGGGACTCTTTGACCAGAAATATGTTAGTAGGTTAAATATGGACTTTTGTATGGCTAATGTATTATTAAGAGAAGTCAATAAGCAGAGAAAGTTAATGTTCAAAGACTCTTTGGCCAAAAATGTGTTCAGTAGTTCAAACAGGAACCTCTGTATGGCTAAATTAACATAATAAGAAACCCTTTGAGGACCATTTGACCAGAAATAAGTTCAATAGGTCAAATATGGAATTCTATATGTGGCTTATGAACCATCAGAAGTAGTCTAGGAGTGAGAATGCAAAGTTCAAGATTGAGGACTCTTTTTTTATCAGAAGGAGTCTATAACTTTATATAGTTTGAATTTTTTTTAGGACACTTTGACCACAAATAAGTTCAAAATTTCAGATATGGACATCTATAAGGCTTATGAAGCATCAGAAGGAGTCTATGAGTATGTATAGAAAGCCCAAGATCGAGGACTCTTTGGCCAGAAATATGTTCAGTAGGTCAAAAGGGGCCCTCTGTATAGCTGATTTATCATCAAATGGAGTCTATAACTTTATATAGTTTGAAAAAATGTTAGGACACTTTGACCACAAATAAGTTCAAAAGGTCAGACATGGACATCTATATGGCTTATGAAGCATCAGAAGGAATCTATGAGTATGTATAGAAAGCCCAATATTGAGGACTCTTTGGCCACAAACATGTTCAGGAGGTCAAAAGGGTACCTCTGTATAGCTGACATCATCAAAAGGAGTCTATAACTTTATATCGTTTGAATTTTTTTTTGGATACTTTGACCATAAATAAGTTCAAAAGGTCAGATATGGACATGTATATGGCTTATAAAGCATCAGAAGGAGTCTATGAGTATGTATAGAAAGCCCAAGATCGAGGACTCTTTGGCCAGAAATATGTTCAGTAGGTCAAAACGGGCCCTCTGTATAGCTGATTTATCTTTAAAAGGAGTCTATAACTTTATATAGTTTGAAAAATTGTAATACACTTTGACCACAAATAAGTTCAAAATGTCAGATATGGAAATCTATATGGCTAAATGAAGCATCAGAAGGAGTCTATGAGTATGTATAGAAACCCCAAGATCGAGGACTCTTTGGCCAGAAATATGTTCAGGAGGTCAAAGGGGGCCCTCTGTATAGCTGATTTATCATCAAAAGGAGTCTATAACTTTATATAGTTTGAAAAATGTTAGGAAACTTTGACCACAAATAAGTTCAAAAGGTCAGATATGGACATCTATATGGCTTATGAAGCATCAGAAGGAATCTATATGTATAGAAAGCCCAAGATTGAGGACTCTTTGGCCAGAAACATGTTCAGGAGGTCAAAAGGGGACGTCTTTATAGCTGATTTATCATCAAAAGTAGTCTATAACTTTATTTGGTTTGAAATTTTTTAGGACATTTTGACCACAAATAGGTTCAAAAGGTCAGATATGGACATCTATATGACTTATGAAGCATCAGAAGGAAGTCTATGAGTATGTATAAAAAGCACAAGATCGAGGACTCTTTGACCAGAAAAATGTTCAGGAGGTCAAAAGGGGACCTCTTTATAGCTGATTTATCATCAAAAGTAGTCTATAACTTTATTTGGTTTGAAATTTTTTAGGACATTTTGACCACAAATAGGTTCAAAAGGTCAGATATGGACATCTATATGGCTTATGAAGCATCAGAAGGAAGTCTATGAGTATGTATAAAAAGCACAAGATCGAGGACTCTTTGACCAGAAAAATGTTCAGGAGGTCAAAAGGGGACCTCTGTATAGCTGACATCATCAAAAGGAGTCTATAACTTTATATAGTTTGAATTTTTTTTAGGACACTTTGACCACAAATAAGTTCAAAATGTCAGATATGGACATGTATATGGCTTATGAAGCATCAGAATGAGTCTATGAGTATGTATAGAAAGCCCAAGATCGAGAACTCTTTGGCCAGAAACATGTTCAGTAGGTCAAAAGGGGCCCTCTGTATAGCTGATTTATCTTTAAAAGGAGTCTATAACTTTATATAGTTTGAAAAAATTTTAGGACACTTTGACCACAAATAAGTTCAAAATGTCATATATGGAAATCTATATGGCTTATGAAGCATCAGAAGGAGTCTATGAGTATGTATAGAAAGCCAAAGATCGAGGACTCTTTGGCCAGAAATATGTTCAGGAGGTCAAAAGGGGCCCTCTGTATAGCTGATTTATCATCAAAAGGAGTCTAAAACTTTCTATAGTTTGAAAACTTTTGAGGATACTTTGACCACAAATAAGGTCAAAAGGTCAGATATGGAGATCTATATGGCTTATGAAGCATCAGAAGGAATCTGTGAGTATGTATAGAAAGCCCAAGATTGAGGACTCTTTGGCCAGAAACATGTTCAGGAGGTCAAAAGGGGACCTCTTTATAGCTGATTTATCATCAAAAGTAGTCTATAACTTTATTTGGTTTGAAATTTTTTAGGACATTTTGACCACAAATAGGTTCAAAAGGTCAGATATGGACATCTATATGGCTTATGAAGCATCAGAAGGAAGTCTATGAGTATGTATAAAAAGCACAAGATCGAGGACTCTTTGACCAGAAAAATGTTCAGGAGGTCAAAAGGGGACCTCTGTATAGCTGACATCATCAAAAGGAGTCTATAACTTTATATAGTTTGAATTTTTTTTAGGACACTTTGACCACAAATAAGTTCAAAAGGTCAGATATGGAAATCTATATGGCTTATGAAGCACCAGAAGGAGTCTATGAGTATGTATAGAAAGCCCAAGATCGAGGACTCTTTGGCCAGAAATATGTTCAGGAGGTCAAAAGGGGACCTCTGTATAGCTGACATCATCAAAAGGAGTCTATAACTTTATATAGTTTGAAAAATTTTAGGACACTTTGACCACAATTAAGTTCAAAATGTCAGATATGGAAATCTATATGGCTTATGAAGCACCAGAAGGAGTCTATGAGTATGTATAGAAAGCCCAAGATCGAGGACTCTTTGGCCGGAAAAATGTTCAGTAGGTCAGAAGGGGCCCTCTGTATAGCTGATTTATCATCAAAAGGAGTCTATAACTTTCTATAGTTTGAAAAAATGTTAGGACACTTTGACCACAAATAAGTTCAATAGGTCAGATATGGAAATCTATATGGCTTATGAAGCACCAGAAGGAGTCTATGAGTATGTATAGAAAGCCCAAGATCGAGGACTCGTTGGCCAGAAATATGTTCAGGAGGTCAAAAGGGGACCACTGTATAGCTGACATATTCAAAAGGAGTCAATAACTTTATATAGTTAGAATTTTTTTAGGACACTTTGACCACAAATAAGTTCAAAATGTCAGATATGGAAATCTATATGGCTTATGAAGCATCAGAAGAAAGTCTAAGAGTATGTATAGAAAGCCCAAGATCGAGGACTCTTTGACCAGAAAAATGTTCAGGAGGTCAAAAGGGGACCTCTGTATAGCTGACATCATCAAAAGGAGTCTATAACTTTATATAGTTAGAATTTTTTTAGGACACTTTGACCACAAATAAGTTCAAAATGTCAGATATGGAACTCTATATGGCTTATGAAGCACCAGAAGGAGTATATGAGTATGTATAGAAAGCCCAAGATCGAGGACTCGTTGGCCAGAAATATGTTCAGGAGGTCCAAAGGGGACCTCTGTATAGCTGACTTATCATCAAAAGGAGTCTATAACTTTATTTGGTTTAAACATTTTTTAGGACACTTTGACCACAAATAAGTTCAAAAGGTCAGATATGGACATCTATATGGCTTATGAAGTATCAGAAGGAGTCTATGAGTATGTATAGAAAGCCCAAGATCAAGGACTCTTTGGCCAGAAATATTTTCAGGAGGTCAAAAGGGGACCTCTGTATAGCTGATTTAGCATCTAAAGGAGTCTATGAGTATGTATAGAAAGCATAAGATCGAGGACTCTTTGGCCAGAAATATGTTCTGGAGGTCAAAAGGGGACCTCTGTATAGCTGACTTATCATCAAAAGGAGTCTATAACTTTATATAGTTTGAAAAAATGTTAGGACACTTTGACCACAAATAAGTTCAAAAGGTCAGATATGGACATCTATATGGCTTATGAAGCATCAGAAGGAGTCTATGAGTATGTATAGAAAGCCCAAGATCGAGGACTCTTTGGCCAGAAACATGTTCAGGAGGTCAAAAGGGGACCTTTTTATAGCTGATTTATCATCAAAAGGAGTCTATAAACTTTCTATAGTTTGAAAAAATGTTAGGACACTTTGACCACAAATAAGTTCAAAAGGTCAGATATGGACATAGCTATATAGCTTATGAAGTATCAGAAGGAGTCTATGAGTATGTATAGAAAGCCCAAGATCAAGTACTCTTTGGCCAGAAATATGTTCAGGAGGTCAAAAGGGGACCTCTGTATAGCTGATTTATCATGAAAAGGAGTCTATAACTTTATATAGTTTGAATTCTTTTTAGGACACTTTGACCACAAATAAGTTCAAAAGGTCAAATATGGACATCTATATGGCTTATGAAGCATCAGAAGGAGTCTATAACTTTATATAGTTTGAAAAATTTTTAGGGCACTTTGACCACAAATAAGTTCAAAAGGTCAGATATGGACATCTGTATGGCTTATGAAGCATCAGAAGGAGTCTATGAGTATGTATGGAAAGCCCAAGATCGAGGACTCTTTGGCCAGAAATATGTTCAGTAGGTCAAAAGAGGCCCTCTGTATAGCTGATTTATCTTTAAAAGTAGTCTATAACTTTCTATAGTTTGAAAAATGTTAGGACACTTTGACCACAAATAAGTTCAAAATGTCAGATATGGAAATCTATATGGCTTATGAAGCATCAGAAGGAGTCTATGAGTATGTATAGAAAGCATAAGATCGAGGACTCTTTGGCCAGAAATATGTTCTGGAGGTCAAAAGGGGCCCTCTGTATAGCTGATTTATCATCAAAAGGAGTCTATAACTTTCTATAGTTTGAAAAATTTTGAGGACACTTTGACCACAAATAAGTTCAAAAGGTCAGATATGGACATCTATATGGCTTATGAAGCATCAGAAGGAGTCTATGAGTATGTATAGAAAGCCCAAGATCGAGTACTCTTTGGCCAGAATTATGTTCATGAGGTCAAAAGGGGCCCTCTGTATAGCTGATTTATCATCAAAAGGAGTCTATAACTTTCTATAGTTTGAAAAATTTTGAGGACACTTTGACCAGAAATAAGTTCAAAAGGTCAGATATGAATATCTATATGGCTTATGAAGCATCAGATTGAGTTGGACTATTAGTATTTATAGAAAGCCCAAGATCGAGGACTCGTTTGCCAAAAATATGTTCAATCAGTTAAATATGGACTACTGTCTGACTTATATAACATCACAAGAAATCAGTCTTGTATGTTTAGTAAGTTAATGTTCAAGTACTCTTTATCCAGAAATGTTTTCAGTAGTTCAAAAATGGACTTCTCTATGGCTGATGTAACATCAGAAACATTCTACGAGAATGTATAGAATGTTTAAGATCGATTACTCTTGGGTCAGAAATATGTGCAATATGTGAAATATGTTTGACCAAACATGGACTACTGTCTTGCTAATACAACATCACAAGAAGTAACATCATTCTTTAAGTAAGAAGTCAGTAAGAACTCTTTGGACAGAAAATATGTTCTGTAGGTCAAAGAGGGACCTCTGTAGGCCTGATTTGACACATGACATATGTGCATTGCCATTGCACAATAACTAACTTATTCATTTTTTCTTTTAAGGGAAATTATTGCATTTACCTCTTGTGTTACAATGCATAGAATAAAGCACTTCATACCTCATGTGCAATGAAAACATAACATGAGTGTTGCATTGCACAAACGATCTAAGAATTAGCGTTGAATAATAATGTATTATAATTATATCTAACTATATCAGTTAGATCTTTTATGCAGTGGAATGTAACTCCAAAAATGGTATCTCTTCAATGCACATCGGAATGAGATAGTTATTGTATGTTTGTGATGCACTCATAGCTTATATGTTATTCTTCAATGCACAAAGTTTGATCTTGTGTGAAATGCAATGCAATAAGCACATATTGTATTTCCTCAAAGCAAAACGCAATGAAGTTTGGGAATGAGTTACTTCTGGTGTGTAATGCAATGCAAGAAGTGCATAGCCTATATGTTATTCTTCAATGCACAACGTTAGATCGTTAGTGCAATGCAATGCAACAGCACACAAGATATTTCTTTAATGAACATGGGATTGAGTTAGTTCTGGTGTGCAATGCAAGGCGAAAAGTGCAATGAATGAAATGCAATGCAAATGCAATGCAACAACACACATTATCTCTTTAATGAACATGGGAATGATTTAGTTCTGGTGTGCAATGCAATGCAATGCAAAAAGTGCATAACCTATATGTTATTCTTCAGTGCACAAAGTTAGATCGTTAGTGCAATGCAATGCAATGCAGTGCAAAGCATTGCAAATCAATGCAAAGCAGTGCAAAGCAATGCAATGCAATGCAATGCAATGCAATGCAATGCAATGCAATGCACCAACAAACGTTATCTCTTTAATGAACATGGGAATGAATTAGTTCTGGTGTGCAATGCAGTGAAATGCAAAAAGGGCATAACCTATATGTTATTCTTCAGTGCACAAAGTTAGATCGTTAGTGTAATGCAATGCAATGCAATGCATTGCAACAACAATGCAACAACACACATATCATCTCTATAATGAACTTGGGAATGATTTTGTTCTGGTGTGCAATGCAATGCGAAAAGAGCATAACCTATATGTTATTCTTCAGTGCACAACATTAGATCGTTTGTGCAATGCAATGCAATGCAATTCAATGCACCAACAAACGTTATCTCTTTAATGAACATGGGAATGATTTAGTTCTGGTGTGCAATGCAGTGAAATGCAAAAAGGGCATAACCTATATGTTATTCTTCAGTGCACAAAGTTAGATCGTTAGTGCAATGCAATGCAATGCAGTGCAAAGCATTGCAAATCAATGCAAAGCAGTGCAAAGCAATGGCAATGCAATGCAATGCAATGCAATGCAATGCACCAACAAACGTTATCTCTTTAATGAACATGGGAATGAATTAGTTCTGGTGTGCAATGCAGTGAAATGCAAAAAGGGCATAACCTATATGTTATTCTTCAGTGCACAAAGTTAGATCGTTAGTGCAATGCAATGCAATGCAGTGCAAAGCATTGCAAATCAATGCAAAGCAGTGCAAAGCAATGCAGTGCAATACAATGCAATGCAACAACACACATTATCTCTTTAATGAACATGGGAATGATTTAGTAGTTCTGGTGTGCAATGCAATGCAATGCAAAAAGTGCATAACCTATATGTTTTTCTTCAAGTGCACAACGTTAGATCGTTTGTGCAATGCAATGCAATGCAATGCAACAACACACGGTATCTCTTTAATGAACATGGGAATGATTTAGTTCTGGTATGCAATGCAATGCAATGCGAAAAGTGCATAGCCTATATGTTATTCTTCAGTGCACAAAGTTAGATCGTTAGTGCAATGCAATGCAGGGCAAAGCAATGCAAATCAATGTAATGCAAGCAATGCAATGCATTGCAATGCAATGCAATGCAATGCAATGCAATGCAATGCAATGCAATACAATACAATGCAATGCAATGCAATGCAATGCAGCGCAAAGCAATGCAAATCAATATAATGCAATACAATGCAATGCAAAAACACTCGTTATGTCTTTAATCAACATGGGAATGAGGTAGTTCTGGTGTGCAATGCAATGCGAAAATTGCATAACCTATATGTTATTCTTCAGTGCACAACGTTAGATCGTTAGTGCAATGCAATGCAATGCAATGCAATGCAATGCAATGCAGTGCAAAGCAATGCAAATCACTGCAATGCAATACAATGCAATGCAATAACACCAATTATCTCTTTTATGAACATGGGAATGATTTAGTTCTGGTGTGCAATGCAATACAATGCAAAAAGTACATAACCCATATGTTTTTCTTCAGTGCAAAACGTTAGATAGTTTGTGCAATGCAATGCAATGCAATGCAACAACACACGTTATCTCTTTAATGAACATGAGAATGATTTAGTTCTGGTGTGCAATGCAATGCAATGCAAAAAGTGCATAACCCATATGTTATTCTTTAGTGCACAACGTTAGATCGTTAGTGCAATGCAATGCAATGCAGTGCAAAGCTATGCAAATCAATGCAATGCAATGCAATGCAATGCAATACAATGCAATGCAACAACACACGGTTATGTCTTTAATCAACATGGGAATGAGGTAGTTCTAGTGTGCAATGCAATGCAGAAAGTGCATAACCTATATGTTATTCTTCAGTGCACAACGTTAGATCGTTAGTGCAATGCAATGCAACAGCACACAAGATATTTCTTTAATGAACATGGGATTGAGTTAGTTCTGGTGTGCAATGCAAGGCGAAAAGTGCAATGAATGAAATGCAATGCAAATGCAATGCAACAACACACATTATCTCTTTAATGAACATGGGAATGATTTAGTTCTGGTGTGCAATGCAATGCAATGCAAAAAGTGCATAACCTATATGTTATTCTTCAGTGCACAAAGTTAGATCGTTAGTGCAATGCAATGCAATGCAGTGCAAAGCATTGCAAATCAATGCAAAGCAGTGCAAAGCAATGCAATGCAATGCAATGCAATGCAATGCAATGCAATGCACCAACAAACGTTATCTCTTTAATGAACATGGGAATGAATTAGTTCTGGTGTGCAATGCAGTGAAATGCAAAAAGGGCATAACCTATATGTTATTCTTCAGTGCACAAAGTTAGATCGTTAGTGTAATGCAATGCAATGCAATGCATTGCAACAACAATGCAACAACACACATATCATCTCTATAATGAACTTGGGAATGATTTTGTTCTGGTGTGCAATGCAATGCGAAAAGAGCATAACCTATATGTTATTCTTCAGTGCACAACATTAGATCGTTTATGCAATGCAATGCAATGCAATTCAATGCACCAACAAACGTTATCTCTTTAATGAACATGGGAATGATTTAGTTCTGGTGTGCAATGCAGTGAAATGCAAAAAGGGCATAACCTATATGTTATTCTTCAGTGCACAAAGTTAGATCGTTAGTGCAATGCAATGCAATGCAGTGCAAAGCATTGCAAATCAATGCAAAGCAGTGCAAAGCAATGGCAATGCAATGCAATGCAATGCAATGCAATGCACCAACAAACGTTATCTCTTTAATGAACATGGGAATGAATTAGTTCTGGTGTGCAATGCAGTGAAATGCAAAAAGGGCATAACCTATATGTTATTCTTCAGTGCACAAAGTTAGATCGTTA
The DNA here is from genome assembly GCA_022828995.1 of Vimba vimba. Taxonomy (NCBI): domain Eukaryota; kingdom Metazoa; phylum Chordata; class Actinopteri; order Cypriniformes; family Leuciscidae; genus Vimba; species Vimba vimba. The sequence goes on from CM040826.1 coordinate 6,931,730, forward strand.
GTGCAATGCAATGCAATGCAGTGCAAAGCATTGCAAATCAATGCAAAGCAGTGCAAAGCAATGCAGTGCAATACAATGCAATGCAACAACACACATTATCTCTTTAATGAACATGGGAATGATTTAGTAGTTCTGGTGTGCAATGCAATGCAATGCAAAAAGTGCATAACCTATATGTTTTTCTTCAAGTGCACAACGTTAGATCGTTTGTGCAATGCAATGCAATGCAATGCAACAACACACGGTATCTCTTTAATGAACATGGGAATGATTTAGTTCTGGTATGCAATGCAATGCAATGCGAAAAGTGCATAGCCTATATGTTATTCTTCAGTGCACAAAGTTAGATCGTTAGTGCAATGCAATGCAGGGCAAAGCAATGCAAATCAATGTAATGCAAGCAATGCAATGCATTGCAATGCAATGCAATGCAATGCAATACAATACAATGCAATGCAATGCAATGCAATGCAGCGCAAAGCAATGCAAATCAATATAATGCAATACAATGCAATGCAAAAACACTCGTTATGTCTTTAATCAACATGGGAATGAGGTAGTTCTGGTGTGCAATGCAATGCGAAAATTGCATAACCTATATGTTATTCTTCAGTGCACAACGTTAGATCGTTAGTGCAATGCAATGCAATGCAATGCAATGCAATGCAATGCAGTGCAAAGCAATGCAAATCACTGCAATGCAATACAATGCAATGCAATAACACCAATTATCTCTTTTATGAACATGGGAATGATTTAGTTCTGGTGTGCAATGCAATACAATGCAAAAAGTACATAACCCATATGTTTTTCTTCAGTGCAAAACGTTAGATAGTTTGTGCAATGCAATGCAATGCAATGCAACAACACACGTTATCTCTTTAATGAACATGAGAATGATTTAGTTCTGGTGTGCAATGCAATGCAATGCAAAAAGTGCATAACCCATATGTTATTCTTTAGTGCACAACGTTAGATCGTTAGTGCAATGCAATGCAATGCAGTGCAAAGCTATGCAAATCAATGCAATGCAATGCAATGCAATGCAATACAATGCAATGCAACAACACACGGTTATGTCTTTAATCAACATGGGAATGAGGTAGTTCTAGTGTGCAATGCAATGCAGAAAGTGCATAACCTATATGTTATTCTTCAGTGCACAACGTTAGATCGTTAGTGCAATGCAGTGCAATGCAATGCAATGCAATGCTGTGCAAAGCAATGCAAATCAATACAATGCAATGCAAAAACACTCGTTATGTCTTTAATCAACATGGGAATGAGGTATTTCTGGTGTGCAATGCAATGCGAAAAGTGCATAACCTATATGTTATTCTTCAGTGCAGAACGTTAGATCGTTAGTGCAATGCAATGCAACGCAGTGCAAAGCAATTTAAATCAATGCAATGCAATACAATGCAATGCAACAACACACGTTATGTCTTTAATGAACATGGGAATGATTTAGTTCTGGTGTGCAATGCAATGCAATGCAAAAAGTGCATAACCTATATGTTATTCTTCAGTGCACAAAGTTAGATCGTTAGTGTAATGCAATGCAATGCAACAACACACATATCATCTCTATAATGAACTTGGGAATGATTTTGTTCTGGAGTGCAATGCAATGCGAAAAGAGCATAACCTATATGTTATTCTTCAGTGCACAACATTAGATCGTTTGTGCAATGCAATGCAATGCAATTCAATGCACCAACAAACGTTATCTCTTTAATCAACATGGGAATGATTTAGTTCTGGTGTGCAATGCAGTGAAATGCAAAACGGGCATAACCTATATGTTATTCTTCAGTGCACAAAGTTAGATCGTTAGTGCAATGCAATGCAATGCAATGCAATGCAATGCAGTGCAAAGCATTGCAAATCAATGCAAAGCAGTGCAATACAATGCAATGCAATGCAAGGCAACAAACGTTATGTCTTCAATGAACATGGGAATGATTTAGTTCTGGTGTGCAATGCAATGCAATGCAAAAAGTGCATAACCTATATGTTATTCTTCAGTGAACAACATTACACGTTCGTTAGTGCAATGCAATGCAATGCAATGCAATGCAGCGCAAAGCAATGCAAAATAAATATAATGCAATACAATGCAATGCAAAAACACTCGTTATGTCTTTAATCAACATGGGAATGAGGTAGTTCTGGTGTGCAATACAGTGCGAAAAGTGCATAACCTATATGTTATTCTTCAGTGCACAACGTTAGATCGTTAGTGCAATGCAATGCAATGCAATGCAATGCAATGTAGTGCAAAGCAATGCAAATCAATGCAATGCAAAACAATGCAATGCAACAACACACATTATCTCTTTAATGAACATGAGAATGATTTAGTTCTGGTGTGCAATGCAATGCAATGCAAAAAGTGCATAACCCATATGTTATTCTTTAGTGCACAACATTAGATCGTTAGTGCAATGCAATGCAATGCAGTGCAAAGCTATGCAAATCAATGCAATGCAATGCAATGCAATGCAATGCAATGCAACAACACACGTTATGTCTTTAATCAACATGGGAATGAGGTAGTTCTAGTGTGCAATGCAATGCAGAAAGTGCATAATCTATATGTTATTCTTCAGTGCACAACGTTAGATCGTTTGTGCAATGCAATGCAATGCAATTCAATGCACCAACAAACGTTATCTCTTTAATGAACATGGGAATGATTTAGTTCTGGTGTGCAATGCAGTGAAATGCAAAAAGGGCATAACCTATATGTTATTCTTCAGTGCACAAAGATAGATCGTTAGTGCAATGCAATGCAGTGCAAAGCATTGCAAATCAATGCAAAGCAGTGCAAAGCAATGCAATGCAATGCAATGCAATGCACCAACAAATGTTATCTCTTTAATGAACATGGGAATGATTTAGTTCTGGTGTGCAATGCAGTGAAATGCAAAAAGGGCATAACCTATATGTTATTCTTCAGTGCACAAAGTTAGATCGTTAGTGCAATGCAATGCAATGCAGAGCAATGCATTGCAAATCAATGTAATGCAAGCAATGCAACAACACACGGTATCTCTTTAATGAACATGGGAATGATTTAGTTCTGGTATGCAATGCAAAGCAATGCGAAAAGTGCATAGCCTATATGTTATTCTTCAGTGCACAAAGTTAGATCGTTAGTGCAATGCAATGCAGGGCAAAGCAATGCAAATCAATGTAATGCAAGCAATGCATTGCAATGCAATGCAATGCAATACAATACAATACAATGCAATGCAATGCAATGCAATGCAATGCAATGCAACAAACGTTATGTCTTCAATGAACATGGGAATGATTTAGTTCTGGTGTGCAATGCAATGCAATGCAAAAAATGCATAACCTATATGTTATTCTTCAGTGCACAACATTAGTTCGTTAGTGCAATGCAATGCAATGCAATGCAGCGCAAAGCAATGCAAATCAATATAATGCAATACAATGCAATGCAAAAACACTCGTTATGTCTTTAATCAACATGGGAATGAGGTAGTTCTGGTGTGCAATGCAATGCGAAAAGTGCATAACCTATATGTTATTCTTCAGTGCACAACGTTAGATCGTTAGTGCAATGCAATGCAATGCAATGCAATGCAATGCAATGCAGTGCAAAGCAATGCAAATCAATGCAATGCAATGCAATGCAATACAATGCAATGCAATAACACACATTATCTCTTTTATGAACATGGGAATGATTTAGTTCTGGTGTGCAATACAATGCAAAAAGTGCATAACCTATATGTTATTCTTTAGTGCACAACATTAAATCGTTTGTGCAATGCAATGCAATGCAACAACACACGTTATCTCTTTAATGTACATGAGAATGATTTAGTTCTGGTGTGCAATGCAATGCAAAAAGTGCATAACCCATATGTTATTCTTTAGTGCACAACGTTAGATCGTTAGTGCAATGCAATGCAATGCAGTGCAAAGCTATGCAAATCAATGCAATGCAATGCAATACAATGCAATGCAACAACACACGGTTATGTCTTTAATCAACATGGGAATGAGGTAGTTCTAGTGTGCAATGCAATGCAGAAAGTGCATAACCTATATGTTATTCTTCAGTGCACAACGTTAGATCGTTAGTGCAATGCAGTTGAATGCAATGCAGTTGAATGCAATGCAATGCAATGCAATGCAATGCAATGCAGTGCAAAGCAATGCAAATCAATACAATGCAATGCAAAAACACTCGATATGTCTTTAATCAACATGGGAATGAGGTAGTTCTGGTGTGCAATGCAATGCGAAAAGTGCATAACCTATATGTTTTTCTTCAAGTGCACAACGTTAGATCGTTTGTGCAATACAATGCAATGCAATAACACACGTATCTCTTTAATGAACTTGGGAATGATTTAGTTCTGGAGTGCAATGCAATGCGAAAAGAGCATAATCTATATGTTATTCTTCAGTGCACAACATTAGATCGTTTGTGAAATGCAATGCAATGCAATGCACCAACAAACGTTATCTCTTTAATGAACATGGGAATGATTTAGTTCTGGTGTGCAGTGCAGTGAAATGCAAAAAGTGCATAACCTATATGTTATTCTTCAGTGCACAAAGTTACATCGTTAGTGCAATGCAATGCAGTGCAAAAGCATTGCAAATCAATGCAATGCAATGCAATGCAACAACACACGTTATGTCTTTAATCAACATAGGAATTAGGTAGTTCTATATGTTATTCTTCAGTGCACAAAGTTAGATCGTTAGTGCAATGCAATGCAATGCAGTGCAAAAGCATTGCAAATCAATGCAATGCAATGCAATGCAACAACACACGTTATGTCTTTAATCAACATAGGAATTAGGTAGTTCTATATGTTATTCTTCAGTGCACAAAGTTAGATCGTTAGTGCAATGCAATGCAATGCAGTGCAAAAGCATTGCAAAGCAATGCAAATCAATACAATGCAATACAATGCAATGCAATAACACACATTATCTCTTTAATGAACATGGGAATGATTTAGTTCTGGTGTGCAAAGCAATACAATGCAAAAAGTGCATAACCTATGTGTTTTTCTTCAGTGCACAACGTTAGATCGTTAGTGCAATGCAATGCAATGCAAACAACACACGTTAACTCTTTAATGAACATGAGAATGATTTAGTTCTGGTGTGCAATGCAATGCAAAAAGTGCATAACCTATATGTTATTCTTCAGTGCACAACGTTAGATCGTTAGTGCAATGCAATGCAATGCAGTGCAAAGCAATGCAAATCAATATAATGCAATACAATGCAATGCAAAAACACTCGTTATGTCTTTAATCAACATGGGAATGAGGTAGTTATGGTGTGCAATGCAATGCGAAAAGTGCATAACCTATATGTTATTCTTCAGTGCACAACGTTAGATCTTTAGTGCAATGCAATGCAATGCAACGCAGTGCAAAGCAATTTAAATCAATGCAATGCAATACAATGCAATGCAACAACACACGTTATGTCTTTAATGAACATGGGAATGATTTAGTTCTGGTGTGCAGTGCAGTGAAATGCAAAAAGTGCAGAACCTATATGTTATTCTTCAGTGCACAAAGTTAGATCGTTAGTGCAATGCAATGCAATGCAGTGCAAAGCATTGCAAATCAATGCAATGCAATGCAATGCAACAACACACGTTATGTCTTTAATCAACATGGGAATTAGGTAGTTCTGGTGTGCAATGCAAAGCAGTGCAAAAAGTGCATACCTATATGTTATTCTTCCGTGCACAACGTTAGATCGTTAGTGCAATGCAATGCAATGCAAAGCAGTGCAAAGCAGTGCAATGCAATGCAATACAATGCAATGCAATACAATGCAATGCAACAACACACGTTATCTCTTTAATGAACATGGGAATGTTGTCAATGCAATGCGAAATATGCATAACCTATAAGTTATTCTTCAGTGCACAACGTTAGATCGTTAGTGCAATGTAATGCAAAGCAAAGCAATGCAATGCAATGCAATGCAATGCAATTGTAACAACACATATGTTATCTCTTTAATGAACATGGGAATGAGTTAGTTCTGGTGTGCAATGCAAAGCAATGCAAGAAGTGCATAGCCTATGCTATTCTTCAATGCACAACGTTAGATCGTATGTGCAATGCAATGCAATGCAACAACACACATGTTATCTCTTTAATGAACATGGGATCGAGTAAGTTCTGTTGTGCAATGCAAGTAGTGCACAGACCAAATGTTATTCTTCAATGCACAACGTTAGACAGTTTGTGCAAAGCAACAACACAGATTGTTCTGTGTTTCAGATTCTCTTTAATGAACATGGCATTGAGTTAGTTTTGGTGTGCAATGCAATGCAATGTTTCCTATGTTTCATTTTCAAAAAATTAAAAATTCAAACTATAGAAAGTTATAGACTCCTTTTGATGATAAATCAGCTATACAGAGGTCCCCTTTTGACCTCCTGAACATATTTCTGGCCAAAGAGTCATTGATCTTGATGCTTCATAAGCCATATAGATGTCCATATCTGACCTTTTGAACTTATTTGTGGTCAAAGTGTCCTCAAAAGTTTTCAAACTATAGAAAGTTATAGACTCCTTTTGTTGATAAATCAGCTATACAGAGGGCCCCCTTTGACCTCCTGAACATATTTCTGGCCAAAGAGTCCTCGATCTTAGGCTTTCTATACATACTCATAGACTCCTTCTGATGCTTCATAAGCCATATAGATGTCCATATCTGACCTTTTGAACTTATTTATGGTCAAAGTGTCTTAAAAAAATTTCAAACCAAATTAATTTATAGACTCCTTTTGATGATAAATCAGCTATACAGAGGTCCCCTTTTGACCTACTGAACATATTTCTGGCCAAATAGTCCTTGATCTTGGGCTTTCTATACATACTCATAGACTCCTTTTGATGCTTCATAAGCCATATAGATGTCCATATCTGACCTTTTGAACTTATTTGTGGTCAAAGTGTCCTAACATTTTTTCAAACAAAAGAAAGTTATAGACTCCTTTTTATGATAAATCAGCTATACAGAGGTCCCCTTTTGACCTCCTGAACATATTTCTGGCCAAAGAGTCCTCGATCTTGGGCTTTCAATACATACTCATAGACTCCTTATGATGCTTCATAAGCCATATAGATGTCCATATCTGACCTTTTGAACTTATTTGTGGTCAAAGTGTCCTAACATTTTTTCAAACTATATAAAGTTATAGACTCCTTTTGATGATAAATCAGCTATACAGAGTGCCCCTTTAGACCTCCAGAACATATTTCTGGCCAAAGAGTCCTCGATCTTATGCTTTCTATACATACTCATAGACTCCTTCTGATGCTTCATAAGCCATATAGATATCCATATCTGACCTGTTGAACTTATTTGTGGTCAAAGTGTCCTAAAATTTTTCAAACTACATAAAGTTATAGACTCCTTTTGATGATAAGTCAGCTATACAGAGGTCCCCTTTTGACCTCCTGAACATATTTCTGGCCAAAGAGTCATCGATCTTGATGCTTCATAAGCCATATAGATGTCCATATCTGACCTTTTAAACTTATTTGTGGTCAAATGTCCTAAAAAATTTTCAAACCAAATAAATTTATAGACTCCTTTTGGTGATAAATCAGCTATAAAGAGGTCCCCTTTTGACCTCCTGAAAATGTTTCTGGCCAAAGAGTCTTCAATTGTTGGGCTTTCTATACATACTCATAGATTCCTTCTGAGGCTTCATAAGCCATATAGATGTCCATATCTGACCTTTTGAACTTATTTGTGGTCAAAGTGTCCTCAAAAGTTTTCAAACTATAGAAAGTTATAGACTCCTTTTGTTGATAAATCAGCTATACAGAGGGCCCCCTTTGACCTCCTGAACATATTTCTGGCCAAAGAGTCCTCGATCTTGGGCTTTCTATACATACTCATAGACTCCTTCTGATGCTTCATAAGCCATATAGATGTCCATATCTGACCTTTTGAACTTATTTATGGTCAAAGTGTCTTAAAAAAATTTCAAACCAAAATAATTTATAGACTCCTTTTGATGATAAATCAGCTATACAGAGGTCCCCTTTTGACCTACTGAACATATTTCTGGCCAAAGAGTCCTTGATCTTGGGCTTTCTATACATACTCATAGACTCCTTTTGATGCTTCATAAGCCATATAGATGTCCATATCTGACCTTTTGAACTTATTTGTGGTCAAAGTGTCCTAACATTTTTTCAAACAAAAGAAAGTTATAGACTCCTTTTTATGATAAATCAGCTATACAGAGTGCCCCTTTAGACCTCCAGAACATATTTCTGGCCAAAGAGTCCTCGATCTTATGCTTTCTATACATACTCATAGACTCCTTCTGATGCTTCATAAGCCATATAGATATCCATATCTGACCTGTTGAACTTATTTGTGGTCAAAGTGTCCTAAAATTTTTCAAACTACATAAAGTTATAGACTCCTTTTGATGATAAGTCAGCTATACAGAGGTCCCCTTTTGACCTCCTGAACATATTTCTGGCCAAAGAGTCATCGATCTTGATGCTTCATAAGCCATATAGATGTCCATATCTGACCTTTTGAACTTATTTGTGGTCAAAGTGTCCTAAAAAATTCAAACTATATAAAGTTATAGACTCCTTTTGATGATAAATCAGCTATACAGAGTGCCCCTTTTGACCTCCAGAACATATTTCTGGCCAAAGAGTCCTTGATCTTGGGCTTTCTATACATACTCATAGACTCCTTTTGATGCTTCATAAGCCATATAGATGTCCATATCTGACCTTTTGAACTTATTTGTGGTCAAAGTGTCCTAAAAATTTTTCAAACCAAATAAATTTATAGACTCCTTTTGATGATAAATCAGCTATAAAGAGGTCCCCTTTTGACCTCCTGAACATATTTCTGGCCAAAGAGTCCTTGATCTTGCGTTTTCTATACATACTCATAGACTCCTACTGATGCTTCATAAGTCATATAGATGTCCATATCTGACCTATTGAACTTATTTGTGGTCAAAGTGTCCTAAAAATTTTCAAACTATAATAAGGTATAGACTTCTTCTGATGCTTCATAACACCTCAACAACTTTCATACAGATGTCCATATCTGACCTTTTGAACATTTGTGGTCAAAATGTCCTAAAAAAATTTCAAACCAAATAAAGTTATAGACTACTTTTGATGATAAATTTGCTATAAAGAGGTCCTCTTTTGACCTCCTGAACATGTTTCTGCCAAAGAGTCCTCAATCTTGGGCTTTCTATACATATAGATTCCTTCTGATGCTTCATAAGCCATATAGATGTCCATATCTGACCTTTTGAACTTATTTGTGGTCAAAGTGTCCTAACATTTTTCAAACTATATAAAGTTATAGACTCCTTTTGATGATAAATCAGCTATACAGAGGGCCCCATTTGAACTACTGAACATATTTCTGGCCAAAGAGTCCTCGATCTTGGGCTTTCTATACATACTCATAGACTCCTTCTGATGCTTCATAAGCCATATACATGTCCATATCTGACCTTTTGAACTTATTTGTGGTCAAAGTATCCTAAAAAAAATTCAAACTATATAAAGTTATAGACTCCTTTTGATGATGTCAGCTATACAGAGGTCCCCTTTTGACCTCCTGAACATGTTTGTGGCCAAAGAGTCCTCAATATTGAGCTTTCTATACATACTCATTCCTTCTGATGCTTCATAAGCCATATAGATGTCCATATCTGACCTTTTGAACTTATTTGTGGTCAAAGTGTCCTAACATTTTTTCAAACTATAGAAAGTTATAGACTCCTTTTGATGATAAATCAGCTATACAGAGGTCCCCTTTTGACCTCCTGAAAATATTTCTGGCCAAAGATTCCTCGATCTTGGACTTTCTATACATAGTCATAGACTCCTTCTGATGCTTCATAAGCCATATAGATGTCCATATCTGACCTTTTGAACTTATTTGTGGTCAAAGTGTCCTAAAAAATTTTCAAACCAAATAAATTTATAGACTCCTTTTGATGATAAATCAGCTATAAAGAGGTCCCCTTTTGACCTCCTGAACATATTTCTGGCCAAAGAGTCCTTGATCTTGCGTTTTCTATACATACTCATAGACTCCTACTGATGCTTCATAAGTCATATAGATGTCCATATCTGACCTATTGAACTTATTTGTGGTCAAAGTGTCCTAAAAATTTTCAAACTATAATAAGGTATAGACTTCTTCTGATGCTTCATAAGCTATATAGATGTCCATATCTGACCTTTTGAACTTATTTGTGGTCAAAATGTCCTAAAAAAATTTCAAACCAAATAAAGTTATAGACTACTTTTGATGATAAATTTGCTATAAAGAGGTCCTCTTTTAACCTCCTGAACATGTTTCTGGCCAAAGAGTCCTCAATCTTGGGCTTTCTATACATATAGATTCCTTCTGATGCTTCATAAGCCATATAGATGTCCATATCTGACCTTTTGAACTTATTTGTGGTCAAAGTGTCCTAACATTTTTCAAACTATATAAAGTTATAGACTCCTTTTGATGATAAATCAGCTATACAGAGGGCCCCCTTTGACCTCCTGAACATATTTCTGGCCAAAGAGTCCTCGATCTTGGGGTTTCTATACATACTCATAGACTCCTTCTGATGCTTCATAAGCCATATAGATTTCCATATCTGACCTTTTGAACTTATTTGTGGTCAAAGTGTCCTAAATTTTTTCAAACTATATAAAGTTATAGACTCCTTTTAAAGATAAATCAGCTATACAGAGGGCCCCATTTGAACTACTGAACATATTTCTGGCCAAAGAGTCCTCGATCTTGGGCTTTCTATACATACTCATAGACTCCTTCTGATGCTTCATAAGCCATATACATGTCCATATCTGACCTTTTGAACTTATTTGTGGTCAAAGTATCCTAAAAAAAATTCAAACTATATAAAGTTATAGACTCCTTTTGATGATGTCAGCTATACAGAGGTCCCCTTTTGACCTCCTGAACATGTTTGTGGCCAAAGAGTCCTCAATATTGAGCTTTCTATACATACTCATTCCTTCTGATGCTTCATAAGCCATATAGATGTCCATATCTGACCTTTTGAACTTATTTGTGGTCAAAGTGTCCTAACATTTTTACAAACTATAGAAAGTTATAGACTCCTTTTGATGATAAATCAGCTATACAGAGGTCCCCTTTTGACCTCCTGAAAATATTTCTGGCCAAAGATTCCTCGATCTTGGACTTTCTATACATAGTCATAGACTCCTTCTGATGCTTCATATGCCATATAGATGTCCAAATCTGACCTTTTGAACTTAATTGTGGTCAAAGTGTCCTAAAAAAAATTCAAACTATATAAAGTTATAGACTCCTTTTGATGATAAATCAGCTATACAGAGGGCCCCTTTTGACCTCCAGAACATATTTCTGGCCAAAGAGTCCTCGATCTTATGCTTTCTATACATACTCAGAGACTCCTTCTGATGCTTCATAAGCCATATAGATACATAACTACATAAAGTTATAGACTCCTTTTGATGATAAGTCAGCTATACAGAGGTCCCCTTTTGACCTCCTGAACATATTTCTGGCCAAAGAGTCATCGATCTTGATGCTTCATAAGCCATATAGATGTCCATATCTGACATTTTGAACTTATTTGTGGTCAAAGTGTCCTAAAAAATTTTCAAACCAAATAAATTTATAGAATCCTTTTGATGATAAATCAGCTATAAAGAGGTCCCCTTTTGACCTCCTGAACATGTTTCTGGCCAAAGAGTCCTCAATGTTGGGCTTTCTATACATACTCATAGATTCCTTCTGAGGCTTCATAAGCCATATAGATGTCCATATCTGACCTTTTGAACTGATTTGTGGTCAAAGTGTCCTCAAAATTCTTCAAACTATAGAAAGTTATAGACTCCTTTTGATGATAAATCAGCTATACAGAGGTCCCCTTTTGACCTCCTGAACATATTTCTGGCCAAAGAGTCCTCGATCTTGGGCTTTTTATACATACTCATAGACTCCTTATGATCCTTCATAAGCCATATAGATGTCCATATCTGACCTTTTGAACTTATTTGTGGTCAAAGTGTCCTAACATTTTTTCAAACTATAAAAAGTTATAGACTCCTTTTGATGATAAATCAGCTATACAGAGTGCCCCTTTTGACCTACAGAACATATTTCTGGCCAAAGAGTCCTCGATCTTGGGCTTTCTATACATACTCATAGACTCCTTCTGATGCTTCATAAGCCATATAGATGTCCATATCTGAACTTTTGAACTTATTTATGGTCAAAGTGTCTTAAAAAAAATTCAAACCAAATTAATTTATAGACTCCTTTTGATGATAAATCAGCTATAAAGAGGTCCCCTTTTGACCTCCAGAACATATTTCTGGCCAACGAGTCCTCAATCTTGGGCTTTCTATACATACTCATAGATTCCTTCTGATGCTTCATAAGCCATATAGATGTCCATATCTGACCTTTTGAACTTATTTGTGGTCAAAGTGGCCTGAAATTTTTACAAACTATAGAAAGTTATAGACTCCTTTTGTTGATAAATCAGCTATACAGAGGGGCCCTTTTGACGTCCAGAACATATTTCTGGCCAAAGAGTTCTCGATCTTATGCTTTCTATACATATTCATAGACTCCTTCTGATGCTTCATAAGCCATATAGATGTCCATATCTGACCTGTTGAACTTATTTGTGTTCAAAGTGTCCTAAAATTTTTCAAACTATATAAAGTTATAGACTCCTTTTGATGATAAGTCAGCTATACAGAGGTGTCCTTTTGACCTCCTGAACATATTTCTGGCCAAAGAGTCCTCGATCTTGGGCTTTCTATACATACTCATAGACTCCTTCTGATGCTTCATAAGCCATATAGATGTCCATATCTGACCTTTTGAACATTTGTGGTCAAAGTGTCCTCAAAATTCTTCAAACTATAGAAAGTTATAGACTCCTTTTGATGATAAATCAGCTATACAGAGGTCCCCTTTTGACCTACTGAACATATTTCTGGCCAAAGAGTCCTTGATCTTGCTTTTTCTATACATACTCATAGACTCCTACTGATGCTTCATAAGCCATATAGATGTCCATATCTGACATTTTGAACTTATTTGTGGTCAAAGTGTCCTCAAAATTCTTCAAACTATAGAAAGTTATAGACTCCTTTTGATGATAAATCAGCTATACAGAGGTCCCCTTTTGACCTCCTGAACATATTTCTGGCCAAAGAGTCCTCAATCTTGCGTTTTCTATACATACTCATAGACTCCTTCTGATGCTTCATAAGCCATATAGATGTCCATATCTGACCTTTTGAACTTATTTGTGGTCAAAGTGTCCTCAAAATTCTTCAAACTATAGAAAGTTTTAGACTCCTTTTGATGATAAATCAGCTATACAGAGGGCCCCTTTTGACCTCCTGAACATATTTCTGGCCAAAGAGTCCTCGATCTTGGACTTTCTATACATAGTCATAGACTTCTTCTGATGCTTCATATGCCATATAGATGTCCAAATCTGACCTTTTGAACTTATTTGTGGTCAAAGTGTCCTAAAAAAAATTCAAACTATATAAAGTTATAGACTCCTTTTGATGATAAATCAGCTATACAGAGTGCCCCTTTTGACCTCCAGAACATATTTCTGGCCAAAGAGTCCTCGATCTTGGGCTTTCTATACATACTCATAGACTCCTTCTGATGCTTCATAAGCCATATAGATGTCCATATCTGAACTTTTGAACTTATTTATGGTCAAAGTTTCTTAAAAAAATTTCAAACCAAATTAATTTATAGACTCCTTTTGATGATACATCAGCTATAAAGAGGTCCCCTTTTGACCTCCAGAACATATTTCTGGCCAACGAGTCCTCAATCTTGGGCTTTCTATACATACTCATAGATTCCTTCTGATGCTTCATAAGCCATATAGATGTCCATATCTGACCTTTTGAACTTATTTGTGGTCAAAGTGGCCTCAAAATTTTACAAACTATAGAAAGTTATAGACTCCTTTTGATGATAAATCAGCTATACAGAGGGCCCCTTTTGACCTCCTGAACATATTTCTGGCAAAAGAGTCCTCGATCTTGGGCTTTCTACACATACTCATAGACTCCTTCTGATGCTTCATAAGCCATATAGATGTCCATATCTGACCTGTTGAAATTATTTGTGGTCAAAGTGGCCTCAAAATTTTACAAACTATAGAAAGTTATAGACTCCTTTTTATGATAAATCAGCTATACAGAGGGGCCCTTTTGACGTCCAGAACATATTTCTGGCCAAAGAGTCCTCGATCTTATGCTTTCTATACATATTCATAGACTCCTTCTGATGCTTCATAAGCCATATAGATGTCCATATCTGACCTGTTGAACTTATTTGTGTTCAAAGTGTCCTAAAATTTTTCAAACTATATAAAGTTATAGACTCCTTTTGATGATAAGTCAGCTATACAGAGGTGTCCTTTTGACCTCCTGAACATATTTCTGGCCAAAGAGTCCTCGATCTTGGGCTTTCTATACATACTCATAGACTCCTTCTGATGCTTCATAAGCCATATAGATGTCCATATCTGACCTTTTGAACTTATTTGTGGTCAAAGTGTCCTCAAAATTCTTCAAACTATAGAAAGTTATAGACTCCTTTTGATGATAAATCAGCTATACAGAGGTCCCCTTTTGACCTACTGAACATATTTCTGGCCAAAGAGTCCTTGATCTTGCTTTTTCTATACATACTCATAGACTCCTACTGATGCTTCATAAGCCATATAGATGTCCATATCTGACATTTTGAACTTATTTGTGGTCAAAGTGTCCTCAAAATTCTTCAAACTATAGAAAGTTATAGACTCCTTTTGATGATAAATCAGCTATACAGAGGTCCCCTTTTGACCTCCTGAACATATTTCTGGCCAAAGAGTCCTCAATCTTGCGTTTTCTATACATACTCATAGACTCCTTCTGATGCTTCATAAGCCATATTAGATGTCCATATCTGACCTTTTGAACTTATTTGTGGTCAAAGTGTCCTCAAAATTCTTCAAACTATAGAAAGTTTTAGACTCCTTTTGATGATAAATCAGCTATACAGAGGGCCCCTTTTGACCTCCTGAACATATTTCTGGCCAAAGAGTCCTCGATCTTGGGCTTTCTATACATACTCATAGACTCCTTCTGATGCTTCATAAGCCATATAGATCTCCATATCTGACCTTTTGAACTTATTTGTGGTCAAAGTGTCCTAAAAAAAAATCAAACTATATAAAGTTATAGACTCCTTTTGATGATAAATCAGCTATACAGAGGGCCCCTTTTGACCTCCTGAACATATTTCTGGCCAAAGAGTCCTCGATCTTGTGCTTTCTATATATACTCATAGACTCCTTCTGATGCTTCATAAGCCATATAGAGGTCCATATCTGACAGTTTGAACTTATTTGTGGTCAAAGTGTCCTAACATTTTTTCAAACTATATAAAGTTATAGACTCCTTTTGATGATAAATCAGCTATACAGAGGTCCCCTTTTGACCTCCTGAACATGTTTCTGGCCAAAGAGTCCTTGATCTTGGGCTTTTTATACATACTCATAGACTCCTTCTAATGTTACATAAGCTATATAGATGTCCATATCTGACCTTTTGAAATTATTTCTGGTCATCAAAATTTTTTAACTATATAAAGTTATAGACTCTTTCTGATGATAAATCAGCTATTCAGAGGTCCCCTTTTGACCTACTGAACATATTTCTGGCCAAAGAGTCCTAAAAGATTAACACTATACATTCAGACTGATATCTTCGGATGTTATATCATTCTGACAAAAGTCCATATTTGACCTACCGAATTTTTTTCTGGCAAAGGAGTGAGTACTCGAAACTTGACCTTTCCATATATACTTGTTGACTCTTTCTGATGTTACGTCAGACATACAGAATTCCATATTTGACCCAAGGAACATATTTCTTGCCAAAGAGTCCTCGATCTTGGGCTTTCTATACATACTCATAGACTCCTTCTGATGCTTCATAAGCCATATAGATGTCCATATCTGACCTTTTGAACTTATTTCTGGTCAAAGTGTCCTCAAAAATTTTCAAACTATATAAAGTTATAGTCTCCTTCTGATAATAAATCAGCAATACAAAGGTCACCTTTTGACCTTCTGAACATATTTCTGGCCAAAGAATTCTTGAACATTATCTTGCTATACTACAGATTGACTTCTTGTGATGTTATATTAACCAGCCAGTAGTCTATTTTTGACCTACTGAAAATATTTCTGGGCAGAGTCCGTGAACATTAACTCACTATACAATATAGACTGACTTCTTGCAATGCCAAACCAGGCAGGCAGTAGTCCATATTTGACCGATTGAAAAAAAAATTGACCAAAGAGTTCTCAAAAGGATTTTGTCTATCATAATCTATAGACTCCTTCTGATGTTAAATCAGTCATACAGAAGTCCATATTTGACCTACCGATATTACTGGCCAAAGAGTCCTTAAAGATTAACACTATACATTCAGATTGATATCTTCGGATGTTATATCATCATGACAAAAGTCCATATTTGACATAATGAAATTTTTTCTGGTCAAAGAGTCTAAACTTGACCATTCTATATATACTCATTGACTCTTTCTGATTCTTCATTAGCTATATAGATGTCCATATCTGGCGAATAGAAAATATTTTTGGCAAAAAGGTCCTCACAAGTTAACTTACTAAATACTCATAGACTTCTTCTGATGATACATCACTTTAACAGGTATGTGCCCCTTTTGAATATATTTTTGGCCAAAGAATCATTGAACATTAACTCTCTATACATATTGACTCAAGAGTCAAAATTTGACCTCTTTTGGTCTGATTTATCATCAGATGGAGTCTATAATTTTACATGTATGTACATGTACAAGTATGTATAGAAAGTTCAAGATTGGCCACAAATATGTCCCTTGGGTCAATTATGGACTTCTTTATGGCTGATGTAACATCAGATGGAGTAAACGAGTATGTATAGAAAGAAACAGCATAAGGAGTCAATGAGCATGTATAGAATGTTCAAGATCGAGGACTCTTTTACTAGAAATATGTTCAGTAGGTCAGTTATGAACAATTGTTTGGCTGATGAAACATCAGAAGGAGTCAATGAGCTTGTAAAGAAAGTTCAAAATCAAGGACTCTTTTACCAGAAATATTTTCAGTAGGTAAATTATGGAGTACTCTCTGGCCGATGAAGCACTAAAAGGAGTCAATGAGCATGTATAGAAAGTTCAAGTACATAGACTCGTTGGTCATTACGGACAGTTGTCTGGCCGATGTACTATCTGAAGGAGTCTATAAGTGTGAATAGAAAGTTCAAGATCAAGGACTCTTCAGTCAGAAATATGTTCAACATGTTAAATCTGAACTACTTTATGGCTAAAGAAACAAAATAAGGCGTCACTGAGAATGTATAGAAAGTTCAAAATCGAGGACTCTTTTACCAGAAATATTTTCAGTAGGTCCATTATTGACTACTGTCTGGCTGATGAAACACTAAAAGGAGTCAATTAGCATGTACAAAATTTTCAAGTCAGAAATATGTTCAACATGTCAAATCTGGACTTCTGTATGGCTAAAGAAACAAAATAAGGCATCACTG
This sequence comes from Vimba vimba, assembly GCA_022828995.1. Lineage (NCBI taxonomy): Eukaryota > Metazoa > Chordata > Actinopteri > Cypriniformes > Leuciscidae > Vimba > Vimba vimba. The sequence continues at coordinate 6,949,432 of CM040826.1, forward strand.
AGAATGTATAGAAAGTTCAAGATCGAGAACTCTTTTACTTTAATAGTCAATATCTACAATTGTCTGGCCGATGTACTATCTGAAAGAGTCTATAAGTATGAATAGAAAGTTCAAGATTGAGGACTCTTCGGTCAGAAATATGTTCATTATGTCAAATCAGAACTACTGCATGGCTGATGAAACACCAGAAAGAGTCTATGAGTATGTTTAAAAGGTTCAAGATCGAGGACTCTTTTGCCAGAAATATGTTTAGTGGGTCAAATATGGACTGCTGTCTGGCTGATGAATCAGAAGTCAATGAAGATTGAGGAAGAAGATTATGAATAGAAAGTTCAAGTTCAAAGACTCTTCAGGTAGAAATATGTTCAGTGGGTCAATTATCTATATGGAGTCACTGAGAATCTATATAGAAAGTTCAAGACAGAGGACTCTTTTACTATAAATATGTTCAGAGGGTCAATTATGGACTATTGTCTGCTTGTGAAACATCAGGAGTCAATGAGCCTATATAGAAAGTTCAAGTTCAAGACTCTTCGGGCAGCAATATGTTCAGTAGGTCAATTATGGACTAATGTCTGGCTGATGAAACACTAAAAGGAGTCAATTAGCATGTATTAGTTCAAGTTCATGGACTTGTTGGCCAGAAATATGTTTAATAATTAATATGGACAATTGTCTGTCCGATGTACTTTCTGAAAGAGTCTATAATTATGAATAGAAAGTTCAAGATCAAAGACTCTTTGGTCAGAAATATGTTAAACATGTCAAATCTGGACTTCTGTATGGCTGAAGAAACATCAGAAGTAAATGATTATGTATAGAAAGTTCAAGTTCATAGACTCTTCGGGCAGAAAAATGTTCAGTAGGTCAATTGTGGACAATTATCTGGCTGATGAAACATCAGAAGGAGTATGTATAGAAAGAATAAGATCAAGGTCTCTTTGGCCAGAAATATGTTCAATTGATCAAATTTTGAAATACTATATTGCTGTTGTAAAATCAGGAGTCATTGAGTATGTATTGAAAAATGTTTATAGACTCATTGGTCAGAAATAGGTTTAATAGGTCATATTGATACAATACAATACAATAATGTTTTGCTATTGTAACATCAGAAGGAGTCAATGTATAGAGAAATCAAGATTATAAACCCATCGCTCAGAAATTAGTTTAGTAGTCAATTATGGATCATTTTTTGGCTGAAGTACTATCTGAAAGCGTCTATGAGTATGTATAGAAAGATCAAGGACTCTTCCAGCCAGAAATATGTTCAATTGTCAAATATGGATAATAGCCTAGGTGATGAAAAATCAGAAGGAGATAGTAATTATGTATAGATAATTAAAGTTCTAGGTCTCTTTGGCCAGATATATGTTCAATGGGTCAAATTTGGACTAACAATATGGTTGATTTAACATCAAAAGTAGTCGATGAGAATGCATATAAACATACCTTTTGACGACTCTTTTGGCCAGAAATATGTTCTCTTGGTCAAATATGGACTGGTGGATGTAAAATCAAAAATAGTCTAGGAGAAGGAACAGTAAGTTAAACTTTGATGATTCTTTTGCCAGAAATATGTTCAGTAGGTCAATAATTGACTTCTGTCTCAATGATGAAACATCAGAACAAGCCTATGATTATGTATAGAACGATCAAGATCGAGGACACTTTGGTTATAGAAATGTTCAATAGGTCAAATTTGAACTATACTGTATGGCTGATGAAACATCAGAAGGATTGTAAGAGCAATTAGTCTAGAAATTTAAAGTTCAAGGTCTCATGTCTAGAAATATGTTCAAAATATAAAATTTGAACTACTGTTCAAATACATTGGATAGCAGATCGGATAGAAGATACATAAATTAACAAGTCTACAAGTATGTTTAGAAAGTTCAAGATCGAGGACTCTATGGTCAGAAATATATTTAATGGGTCAAGTATGGACATCTTTCAGGCTGATGAAACATCGGAAGCTGTCAATGAGCATGTACAGAAAGGTCAAGATCAGGGACTCTTTGACCAGAAATATGTTAGTAGGTTAAATATGGACTTTTGTATGGCTAATGTATTATTAAGAGAAGTCAATAAGCAGAGAAAGTTAATGTTCAAAGACTCTTTGGCCAAAAATGTGTTCAGTAGTTCAAACAGGAACCTCTGTATGGCTAAATTAACATAATAAGAAACCCTTTGAGGACCATTTGACCAGAAATAAGTTCAATAGGTCAAATATGGAATTCTATATGTGGCTTATGAACCATCAGAAGTAGTCTAGGAGTGAGAATGCAAAGTTCAAGATTTAGGACTCTTTTTTTATCAGAAGGAGTCTATAACTTTATATAGTTTGAATTTTTTTTAGGACACTTTGACCACAAATAAGTTCAAAATGTCAATATATGGACATCTATAAGGCTTATGAAGCATCAGAAGGAGTCTATGAGTATGTATAGAAAGCCCAAGATCGAGGACTCTTTGGCCAGAAATATGTTCAGTAGGTCAAAAGGGGCCCTCTGTATAGCTGATTTATCATCAAAAGTAGTCTATAACTTTATTTGGTTTGAAAAATTTTTAGGACATTTTGACCACAAATAAGTTCAAAAGGTCAGATATGGACACCTATATGGCTTATGAAGCATCAGAAGGAGTCTATAACTTTATATAGTTTGAAAATTTTTTAGGACACTTTGACCACAAATAAGTTCAAAAGGTCAGATATGGACATCTATATGGCTTATGAAGCATCAGAAGGAGTCTATGAGTATGTATAGAAAGCCCAAAATCGAGGACTCTTTGGCCAGAAATATGTTCAGGAGGTCAAAAGGGGACCTCTGTATAGCTGATTTATCATCAAAAGGAGTCTATAACTTTATATAGTTTGAAAAATTTTAGGACACTTTGACCACAAATATGTTCAACATGTCAGATATGGAAATCTATATGGCTTATGAAGCATCAGAAGGAATCTATGAGTATGTATAGAAAGCCCAAGATCGAGGACTCTTTGGCCAGAAATATGTTCAGGAGGTCAAAAGGGGACCTCTGTATAGCTGATTTATCATCAAAAGGAGTCTATAACTTTCTATAGTTTGAAGAATTTTGAGGACACTTTGACCACAAATAAGTTCAAAAGGTCAGATATGGAAATGTATATGGCTTATGAAGCATCAGAAGGAGTCTATGAGTATGTATAGAAAGCCCAAGATCGAGGACTTTTTGGCCAGAAATATGTTCAGGAGGTCAAAGGGGGCCCTCTGTATAGCTGATTTATCATCAAAAGGAGTCTAAAACTTTCTATAGTTTGAAAACTTTTGAGTATACTTTGACCACAAATAAGTTCAAAAGGTCAGATATGGACATCTATATGGCTTATGAAGCATCAGAAGGAATCTGTGAGTATAGAAAGCCCAAGATTGAGGACTCTTTGGCCAGAAACATGTTCAGGAGGTCAAAAGGGGACCTCTTTATAGCTGATTTATCATCAAAAGTAGTCTATAACTTTATATAGTTTGAATTGTTTTTAGGACACTTTGACCACAAATAAGTTCAAAAGGTCAGATATGGAAATCTATATGGCTTATGAAGCATCAGAAGAAAGTCTATGAGTATGTATAGAAAGCATAAAATCGAGGACTCTTTGGCCAGAAATATGTTCTGGAGGTCAAAAGGGGACCTCTGTATAGCTGATTTATCATCAAAAGGAGTCTATAACTTTATATAGTTAGAATTTTTTTAGGACAATTTGACCACAAATAAGTTCAAAATGTCAGATATGGAAATCTATATGGCTTATGAAGCATCAGAAGGAGTCTATGACTATGTATAGAAAGCATAAGATCGAGGACTCTTTGGCCAGACATATGTTCATGAGGTCAAAAGGGGCCTTCTGTATAGCTGATTTATCATCAAAAGGAGTCAATAACTTTCTATAGTTTGAACAATTTTGAGGACACTTTGACCACAAATAAGTTCAAAAGGTCCGATATGGACATCTATATGGCTCATGAAGCATCAGAAGGAATCTATGAGTATGTATAGAAAGCATAAGATGAAGGACTCTTTGGCCAGAAACATGTTTAGGAGGTCAAAATGGGACCTCTGTATAGCTGACTTATCATCAAAAGGAGTCTATAACTTTATATAGTTTGAATTGTTGTTAGGACACTTTGACCACAAATAAGTTCAAAAGGTCAGATATGGACATCTATATGGCTTATGAAGTATCAGAAGGAGTCTATGAGTATGTATAGAAAGCCCAAGATCAAGGACTCTTTGGCCAGAAATATGTTCAGGAGGTCAAAAGGGGACCTCTGTATAGCTGATTTATCATCTAAAGGAGTCTATAACTTTATATAGTTTGAATTTTTTTTAGGACACTTTGACCACAAATAAGTTCAAAAGGTCAGATATTGGACATCTATATGACTTATGAAGCATCAGAAGGAGTCTATGAGTATGTATAGAAAGCATAAGATCGAGGACTCTTTGGCCAGAAATATGTTCTGGAGGTCAAAAGGGGACCTCTGTATAGCTGACTTATCATCAAAAGGAGTCTATAACTTTATATAGTTAGAATTTTTTTAGGACACTTTGACCACAAATAAGTTCAAAATGTCAGATATGGAAATCTATATGGCTTATGAAGCACCAGAAGGAGTCTATGAGTATGTATAGAAAGCCCAAGATCGAGGACTCGTTGGCCAGAAATATGTTCAGGAGGTCAAAAGGGGACCTCTGTATAGCTGACTTATCATCAAAAGGAGTCTATAACTTTATATAGTTTGAATTTTTTTAGGACACTTTGACCACAAATAAGTTCAAAAGGTCAGATATGGACATCTATATGGCTTATGAAGCATCAGAAGGAGTCTATGACTATGTATAGAAAGCATAAGATCGAGGACTCGTTGGCCAGAAATATGTTCAGGAGGTCAAAAGGGGACCTCTGTATAGGTGACATCATCAAAAGGAGTCTATAACTTTATTTGGTTTCAATATTTTTTAGGACACTTTGACCACAAATAAGTTCAAAAGGTCAGATATGGACATCTACATGGCTTAAGAAGTATCAGAAGGAGTCTATAAGTATGTATAGAAAGCCCAAGATCAAGGACTCTTTGGCCAGAAATATGTTCAGGAGGTCAAAAGGGGACCTCTGTATAGCTGATTTATCATCTAAAGGAGTCTATAACTTTATATAGTTAGAATTTTTTTTAGGACACTTTGACCACAAATAAGTTCAAAAGGTCAGATATTGGACATCTATATGACTTATGAAGCATCAGAAGGAGTCTATGAGTATGTATAGAAAGCCCAAGATCAAGGACTCTTTGGCCAGAAATATGTTCAGGAGGTCAAAAGGGGACCTCTGTATAGCTGATTTATCATCAAAAGGAGTCTATAAATTTATATAGTTTGAATTTCTTTTAGGACACTTTGACCACAAATAAGTTCAAAAGGTCAGATATGGACATCTATATGGCTTATGAAGCATCAGAAGGAATCTATGAGTATGTATAAAAAGCCCAATATTGAGGACTCTTTCGCCAGAAATATGTTCAGGAGGTCAAAGGGGGCCCTCTGTATAGCTGACTTATCATCAAAAGTAGTCTATAACTTTATTTGGTTTGAAAAAATTTTAGGACATTTTGACCACAAATAAGTTCAAAAGGTCAGATATGGACATCTATATGGCTTATGAAGCATCAGGAGTCTATGAGTATGTATAGAAAACGCAAGATCGAGAACTCTTTGGCCGGAAAAATGTTCAGTAGGTCAGAAGGGGCCCTCTGTATAGCTGATTCATCATAAAAAGGAGTATATAACTTTCTATAGTTTGAAAAAATGTTAGAACACTTTGACCACAAATAAGTTCAAAAGTTCAGATATGGACATCTATATGGCTTATGAAGCATCAGAAGGAGTCTATGAGTATGTATAGAAAGCCCAAGATCGAGGACTCTTTGGCCAGAAATATGTTCTGGAGGTCAAAAGGGGACCTCTGTATAGCTGATTTATCATCAAAAGGAGTTTATAACTTTATATAGTTTGAAAAATTTTAGGACACTTTGACTACAAATAAGTTCAAAATGTCAGATATGGAAATCTATATGGCTTATGAAGCATCAGAAGGAGTCTATGAGTATGTATAGAAAGCCCAAGATCGAGGACTCTTTGGCCAGAATTATGTTCATGAGGTCAAAAGGGGCCTTCTGTATAGCTGATTTATCATCAAAAGGAGTCAATAACTTTCTATAGTTTGAACAGTTTTGAGGACACTTTGACCACAAATAAGTTCAAAAGGTCCGATATGGACATCTATATGGCTTATGAAGCATCAGAAGGAATCTATGAGTATGTATAGAAAGCCCAAGATTGAGGACTCTTTGGCCAGAAACATGTTCTGGAGGTCAAAAGGGGACCTCTGTATAGCTGACTTATCATCAAAAGGAGTCTATAACTTGATATAGTTTGAATTTTTTTTAAGACACTTTGACCACAAATAAGTTCAAAAGGTCAGATATGGAAATCTATATGGCTTATGAAGCACCAGATGGAGTCTATGAGTATGTATAGAAAGCCCAAGATCAAGGACTCTTTGGCCAGAAATATGTTCAGGAGGTCAAAAGGGGCCCTCTGTATAGCTGATTTATCATCAAAAGGAGTCTATAACTTTCTATAGTTTGAAAAAATGTTAGGACACTTTGACCACAGATAAGTTCAAAAGGTCAGATATGGACATCTATATGGCTTATGAAGCATCAGAAGGAATCTATGAGTATGTATAGAAAGCCCAATATTGAGGACTCTTTGGCCAGAAACATGTTCAGGAGGTCAAACGGGGACCTCTGTATAGCTGACTTATCATCAAAAGGAGTCTATAACTTTCTATAGTTTGAATTTTTTTTAGGACACTTTGACCACAAATAAGTTCAAAAGGTCAGATATGGACATCTATATGGCTTATGAAGCATCAGAAGGAGTCTATGAGTATGTATAGAAAGCCCAAGATCGAGGACTCTTTGGCCAGAAATATGTTCAGGAGGTCAAAAGGGGCCCTCTGTATAGCTAATTTATCATCAAAAGGAGTCTATAACTTTATATAGTTTGAAAAAATGTTAGGACACTTTGACCACAAATAAGTTCAAAAGGTCAGATATGGACATCTATATGGCTCATGAAGCGTCAGAAGGAATCTATGAGTATGTAGAGAAAGCATAAGATCAAGGACTCTTTGGACAGAAACATGTTCAGGAGGTCAAAATGATACCTCTGTATAGCTGACTTATCATCAAAAGGAGTCTATAACTTTATATAGTTTGAATTGTTGTTAGGACACTTTGACCACAAATAAGTTCAAAAGGTCAGATATGGACATCTATATGGCTTATGAAGCATCAGAAGGAGTCTATGAGTATGTATAGAAAGCATAAGATCGAGGACTCTTTGGCCAGAAATATGTTCTGGAGGTCAAAAGGGGCCCTCTGTATAGCTGATTTATCATCAAAAGGAGTCTATACATTTATATAGTTTGAATTTTTTTTAGGACACTTTGACCACAAATAAGTTCAAAAGGTCAGATATGGACATCTATATGGCTTATGAAGCATCAGAAGGAATCTATGAGTATGTATAAAAAGCCCAATCTTGAGGACTCTTTGGCCAGAAATATGTTCAGGAGTTCAAAGGGGGCCCTCTGTATAGCTGACTTATCATCAAAAGTAGTCTATAACTTTATTTGGTTTGAAAATTTTTTAGGACATTTTGACCACAAATAAGTTCAAAAGGTCAGATATGGACATCTATATGGCTTATGAAGCATCAGAAGGAGTCTATGAGTATGTATAGAAAGCCCAAGATCGAGGACTCTTTGGCCAGAAATATGTTCTGGAGGTCAAAAGGGGACCTCTGTATAGCTGATTTATCATCAAAAGGAGTCTATAACTTTATATAGTTTGAAAAATTTTAGGACACTTTGACTACAAATAAGTTCAAAATGTCAGATATGGAAATCTATATGGCTTATGAAGCATCAGAAGGAATCTATGAGTATGTATAGAAAGCCCAAGATTGAGGACTCTTTGGCCAGAAATATGTTCAGGAGGTCAAAAGGGGCCCTCTGTATAGCTAATTTATCATCAAAAGGAGTCTAACTTTATATAGTTTGAAAAAATGTTAGGACACTTTGACCACAAATAAGTTCAAAAGGTCAGATATGGACATCTATATGGTTTATGAAGCATCAGAAGGAGTCTATAAGTATGTATAGAAAGCCCAAGATCGAGGACTCTTTGACCAGAAAAATGTTCTGGAGGTCAAAAGGGGACCTCTGTATAGCTGACTTATCATCAAAAGGAGTCTATAACTTTATATAGTTTGAATTGTTGTTAGGACACTTTGACCACAAAAAAGTTCAAAAGGTCAGATATGGACATCTATATGGCTCATGAAGCATCAGAAGGAATCTATGAGTATGTATAGAAAGCATAAGATCAAGGACTCTTTTGTCGTAAAAATATTCAGTAGGTCAGAAGGGGACCTCTGTATAGCTGATTTATCATCAAACGGAGTCTATAACTTTATATAGTTTGAAAAATTTTAGGACACTTTGACCACAAATAAGTTCAAAATGTCAGATATGGACATCTATATGGCTTATGAAGCATTAGAAGGAATCTATGAGTATGTATAGAAAGCCCAAGATTGAGGACTCTTTGGCCAGAAACATGTTCAGGAGGTCAAAAAGGGACCTTTTTATAGCTGATTTATCATCAAAAGGAGTCTATAACTTTATTTGGTTTGAACATTTTTTAGGACACTTTGACCACAAATAAGTTCAAAAGGTCAGATATGGACATCTATATAGCTTATGAAGTATCAGAAGGAGTCTATGAGTATGTACTGTATAGAAAGCCCAAGACCAAGGAATCTTTGGCCAGAAATATGTTCAGGAGGTCAAAAGGGGACCTCTGCATAGCTGATTTATCATCAAAAGGAGTCTATAACTTTATATAGTTTGAACAATTTTTAGGACACTTTGACCACAAGTAATTTCAAAAGGTCAGATATGGACATCTATATGGCTTATGAAGCATCAGAAGGAATCTATGAGTATGTATAGAAAGCCCAAGATTGAGGACTCTTTGGCCAGAAACATGTTCAGGAGGTCAAAAGGGGACCTTTTTATAGCTGATTTATCATCAAAAGGAGTCTATAACTTTATATAGTTTGAAAATTTTTTAGGACACTTTGACCACAAATAAGTTCAAAAGGTCAGATATGGACATCTATATGGCTTATGAAGCATCAGAAGGAGTCTATGAGTATGTATAGAAAGCCCAAGATCGAGGACTCTTTGGCCAGAAATATGTTCAGGAGGTCAAAAGGGGACCTCTGTATAGCTGACTTATCATCAAAAGGAGTCTATAACTTTATATAGTTTGAATTGTTGTTAGGACACTTTGACCAGAAATAAGTTCAAAAGGTCAGATATGGACATCTATATGGCTTATGAAGCATCAGAAGGAGTTGGACTATTAGTATTTATAGAAAGCCCAAGATCGAGGACTCGTTTGCCAAAAATATGTTCAATCAGTTAAATATGGACTACTGTCTGGCTTATATAACATCACAAGAAATCAGTCTTGTATGTTTAGTAAGTTAATGTTCAAGTACTCTTTATCCAGAAATGTTTTCAGTAGTTCAAAAATGGACTTCTGTATGGCTGATGTAACATCAGAAAGATTCTACAAGAATGTATAGAATGTTTAAGATCGATTACTCTTGGGTCAGAAATATGTGCAATATGTGAAATATGTTTGACCAAACATGGACTACTGTCTTGCTAATACAACATCACAAGAAGTAAGTAACATCATTCTTTAAGTAAGAAGTCAGTAAGAACTCTTTGGACAGAAAATATGTTCTGTAGGTCAAAGAGGGACCTCTGTAGGCCTGATTTGACACATGACATATGTGCATTGCACAATAACTAACTTATTCATTTTTTCTTTTAAGGGAAATTATTGCATTTACCTCTTGCGTTACAATGCATAGAATAAACTACTTCATACCTCATTTGCAATGAAAACATAACATGAGTGTTGCATTGCACAAACGATCGAAGAATTAGCGTTGAATAATAATGTATTATTATTATATCTAACTATATCAGTTAGATCTTTTATGCAGTGGAATATAACTCCAAAAATGGTATCTCTTCAATCCACATCGGAATGAGATAGTTATTGTATGTTTGTGATGCACTCATAGCTTATATGTTATTCTTCAATGCACAAAGTTTGAGCTTGTGTAAAATACAATGCAATAGCACATATTGTATTTCCTCAAAGCAAAAAGCAATGGAGTTTGGGAATGAGTTACTTCTGGTGTGTAATGCAATGCAAGAAGTGCATAGCCTATATGTTATTCTTCAATGCACAGCGTTAGATCGTTAGTGCAATGCAATGCAACAGCACACAAGTTATTTCTTTAATGAACATGGGATTGAGTTAGTTCTGGTGTGCAATGCAATGCAAAAAGTGCATAACCCATATGTTATTCTTCAGTGCACAACGTTATATCGTTTGTGCAATGCAATGCAACAACACATATGTTATCTCTTTAATGAACATGGGAATGAGTTAGTTCTGGTGTGCAATGCAAAACAAAAAGTGCATAACCTATATGTTATTCTTCAGTGCACAACGTTATATCGTTTGTGCAATGCAATGCAACAACACATATGTTATCTCTTTAATGAACATGGGAATGAGTTAGTTCTGGTGTGCAATGCAAAACAAAAAGTGCATAACCTATATGTTATTCTTCAGTGCACAACGTTAGATCGTTTGTGCAATGCAATGCAATGCAATGCAATGCAATGCAATGCAATGCAACAACACACATTATCTCTTTAATGAACATGGGAATGATTTAGTTCTGGTGCATTGCAATGCAATGCAATGCAATGCACCAACAAACGTTATCTCTTTAATGAACATGGGAATGATTTAGTTCTGGTGTGCAATGCAATGCAATGCAAAAAGTGCATAACCTATGTTATTCTTCAGTGCACAAAGTTAGATCGTTAGTGTAATGCAATGCAATGCAATGCAATGCAATGCAATGCAATGCAACAACACACATATCATCTCTATAATGAACTTGGAAATGATTTTGTTCTGCTGTTCAATGCAGTGAAATGCAAAAAGGGCATAACCTATATGTTATTCTTCAGTGCACAAAGTTAGATCGTTAGTGCAATGCAATGCAATGCAGTGCAAAGCATTGCAAATCAATGCAAAGCAGTGCAAAGCAATGCAATGCAATGCAATGCAATGCAATGCAATGCAATGCAATGCAATGCACCAACAAATGTTATCTCTTTAATGAACATGGGAATGATTTAGTTCTGGTGTGCAATGCAGTGAAATGCAAAAAGGGCATAACCTATATGTTTATTCTTCAGTGCACAAAGTTAGATCGTTAATGCAATGCAATGCAATGCAGTGCAAAGCATTGCAAATCAATGCAAAGCAGTGCAAAGCAATGCAATGCAATGCGCCAACAAACGTTATCTCTTTAATGAACATGGGAATGATTTAGTTCTGGTGTGCAATGCAGTGAAATGCAAAAAGGGCATAACCTATATGTTTTTCTTCAGTGCACAAAGTTAGATCGTTAGTGCAATGCAATGCAATGCAGTGTAAAGCATTGCAAATCAATGCAAAGCAGTGCAAAGCAATGCAATACAATGCAATGCAACAACACACATTATCTCTTTAATGAACATGGGAATGATTTAGTTCTGGTGTGCAATGCAATGCAATGCAAAAAGTGCATAACCTATATGTTTTTCTTCAGTGCACAACGTTAGATCGGTTGTGCAATGCAATGCAATGCAATGCAATGCAACAACACACGTTATGTCTTTAATCAACATGGGAATGAGTTAGTTCTGGTGTGCAATTCAATGCAAAAAGTGCATAACCTATATGCTTTTCTTCAAGTGCACAACGTTAGATCGTTTGTGCAATGCAATGCAATGCAACAACACACGGTATCTCTTTAATGAACATGGGAATGATTTAGTTCTGGTATGCAATGCAATGCGAAAAGTGCATAGCCTATATGTTATTCTTCAGTGCACAACGTTAGATCGTTAGTGCAATGCAATGCAGGGCAAAGCAATGCAGATCAATGTAATGCAATGCAATGCAATGCAAAAACATTCGTTATGTCTTTAATCAACATGGGAATGAGGTAGTTCTGGTGTGCAATGCAATGCAAAGAGTGCATAACCTATATGTTTTTCTTCAAGTGCACAACGTTAGATCGTTTGTGCAATGCAATGCAATGCAACAACACATGGTATCTCTTTAATGAACATGGGAATGATTTAGTTCTGGTATGCAATGCAATGCAATGCGAAAAGTGCATAGCCTATATGTTATTCTTCAGTGCACAACGTTAGATCGTTAGTGCAATGCAATACAATGCAGTGCAAAGCATTGCAAAGCAATGCAATGCAATGCAATGCAATGCAATGCAATGCAATGCACCAACAAGCGTTATCTCTTTAATGAACATGGGAATGATTTAGTTCTGGTGTGCAATGCAGTGAAATGCAAAAAGGGCATATGTTATTCTTCAGTGCACAAAGTTAGATCGTTAGTGCAATGCAATGCAATGCAGTGCAAAGCATTGCAAATCAATGCAAAGCAGAGCAAAGCAATGCAATGCAATGCAATACAATGCAATGCAAAAACACACATTATCTCTTTAATGAACATGGGAATGATTTAGTTCTGGTGTGCAATGCAATGCAATGCAAAAAGTGCATAACCTATATGTTTTTCTTCAGTGCACAACATTAGATCGGTTGTGCAATGCAATGCAATGCAATGCAACAACACACGGTATCTCTTTAATGAACATGGGAATGATTTAGTTCTGGTATGCAATGCAATGCAATGCGAAAAGTGCATAGCCTATATGTTATTTTCAGTGCACAACGTTAGATCGTTAGTGCAATGCAATGCAGGGCAAAGCAATGCAAATCAATGTAATGCAATGCAATGTAATGCATTGCAATGCAATGCAATGCAATGCAATGCAATGCAATGCAACAAACGTTATGTCTTCAATGAACATGGGAATGATTTAGTTCTGGTGTGCAATGCAATGCAATGCAATGCAAAAAGTGCATAACCTATATGTTATTTTCAGTGCACAACGTTAGATCGTTAGTGCAATGCAATGCAGGGCAAAGCAATGCAAATCAATGCAATGCAATGCAAAAAGTGCATAACCTATATGTTATTCTTCAGTGCACAACATTAGTTCGTTAGTGTAATGCAATGCAATGCAGCGCAAAGCAATGCAAATCAATATAATGCAATACAATGCAATGCAAAAACATTCGCTATGTCTTTAATCAACATGGGAATGAGGTAGTTCTGCTGTGCAATGCAATGCAAAAAGTAACCTATATGTTTTTCTTCAAGTGCACAACGTTAGATCGTTTGTGCAATGCAATGCAGGGCAAAGCAATGCAAATCAATGTAATGCAAGCAATGCAATGCAACAAACGTTATGTCTTCAATGAACATGGGAATGATTTAGTTCTGGTGTGCAATGCAATGCAATGCAAAAAGTGCATAACCTATATGTTATTCTTCAATGCACAACATTAGTTCGTTAGTGCAATGCAATGCAATGCAATGCAGTGCAAAGCAATACAAATCAATGCAATGCAATACAATGCAATGCAATAACACACGTATCTCTTTAATGAACTTGGGAATGATTTTGTTCTGGAGTGCAATGCAATGCGAAAAGAGCATAATCTATATGTTATTCTTCAGTGCACAACATTAGATCGTTTGTGAAATGCAATGCAATGCAACGCAGTGCAAAGCAATTTAAATCAATGCAATGCAATACAATGCAATGCAACAACACACGTTATGTCTTTAATGAACATGGGAATGATTTAGTTCTGGTGTGCAGTGCAGTGAAATGCAAAAAGTGCATAACCTATATGTTATTCTTCAGTGCACAAAGTTAGATCGTTAGTGCAATGCAATGCAATGCAGTGCAAAGCATTGCAAATCAATGCAATGCAATGCAATGCAACAACACACGTTATGTCTTTAATCAACATGGGAATGTTGTCAATGCAATGCGAAATATGCATAACCTATAAGTTATTCTTCAGTGCACAACGTTAGATCGTTAGTGCAATGCAATGCAATGCAAAGCAGTGCAAAGCAGTGCAATGCAATGCAATACAATGCAATGCAACAACACACGTTATCTCTTTAATGAACATGGGAATGTTGTCAATGCAATGCGAAATATGCATAACCTATAAGTTATTCTTCAGTGCACAACGTTAGATCGTTAGTGCAATGTAATGCAAAGCAAAGCAATGCAATGCAATGCAATGCAATTGTAACAACACATATGTTATCTCTTTAATGAACATGGGAATGAGTTAGCTCTGGTGTGCAATGCAAAGCAATGCAAGAAGTGCATTGCCTATGCTATTCTTCAGTGCACAACGTTAGATCGTATGTGCAATGCAATGCAACAACACACATGTTATCTCTTTAATGAACATGGGATCGAGTAAGTTCTGTTGTGCAATGCAAGTAGTGCACAGACCAAATGTTATTCTTCAATGCACAACGTTAGACAGTTTGTGCAAAGCAACAACACAGATTGTTCTGTGTTTCAGATTCTCTCTAATGAACATGGCATTGAGTTAGTTTTGGTGTGCAATGCAATGCAATGTTTCCTATGTTTCCTATGTTTCTTTAATGATGCTCAACGTTAGATCGGTTGTGCAAAGCACATAATGTTATAACAATGAGCTATACATTTTGCTTTTGACCTACTGAACATATTTCTGGCCAAAGAGTCCTAAATGATTAACACTACTGATGACTGATATCTTCGGATGTTATATCATCCTGACAAAAGTCAATATTTGACCTACCGAATTTTTTTCTGGCCAAGGAGTGAGTACTCGAAACTTGACCTTTCCATATATACTTGTTGACTCTTTCTGATGTTACGTCAGACATACAGAATTCCATATTTGACACAAGGAAAATATTTCTTGCCAAAGAGTCCTCGATCTTGGACTTTCTATACATACTCATAGACGCCTTCTGATGCTTCATAAGCCATATAGATGTCCAAATCTGACCTTTTGAACTTATTTGTGGTCAAAGTGTCCTAAAAAAAATTCAAACTATAGAAAGTTATAGACTCCTTTTGATGATAAATCAGCTATACAGAGGTCCCCTTTTGACCTCCTGAACATATTTCTGGCCAAAGAGTCATTGATCTTGATGCTTCATAAGCCATATAGATGTCCATATCTGACCTTTTGAACTTATTTGTGGTCAAAGTGTCCTCAAAAGTTTTCAAACTATAGAAAGTTATAGACTCCTTTTGTTGATAAATCAGCTATACAGAGGCCCCCTTTGACCTCCTGAACATATTTCTGGCCAAAGAGTCCTCG
This sequence comes from Vimba vimba, assembly GCA_022828995.1. Taxonomy (NCBI): domain Eukaryota; kingdom Metazoa; phylum Chordata; class Actinopteri; order Cypriniformes; family Leuciscidae; genus Vimba; species Vimba vimba. The sequence goes on from CM040826.1 coordinate 6,964,964, forward strand.
ATCTTGGGCTTTCTATACATACTCATAGACTCCTTATGATGCTTCATAAGCCATATAGATGTCCATATCTGACCTTTTGAACTTATTTGTGGTCAAAGTGTCTTAAAAAAATTTCAAACCAAATTAATTTATAGACTCCTTTTGATGATGAATCAGCTATACAGAGGTCCCCTTTTGACCTACTGAACATATTTCTGACCAAAGAGTCCTCGATCTTGGGCTTTCTATACATACTCATAGACTCCTTATGATGCTTAATAAGCCATATAGATTTCCATATCTGACCTTTTGAACTTATTTGTGGTCAAAGTGTCCTAAAATTTTTTCAAACTACATAAAGTTATAGACTCCTTTTGATGATAAGTCAGCTATACAGAGGTCCCCTTTTGACCTCCTGAACATATTTCTGGCCAAAGAGTCATCGATCTTGATGCTTAAAAAGCCATATAGATGTCCATATCTGACCTTTTGAACTTATTTGTGGTCAAATTGTCCTAAAAAATGTTCAAACCAAATACATTTATAGACTCCTTTTGATGATAAATCAGCTATAAAGAGGTCCCCTTTTGACCTCCTGAAAATGTTTCTGGCCAAAGAGTCCTCAATGTTGGGCTTTCTATACATACTCATAGATTCCTTCTGAGGCTTCATAAGCCATATAGATGTCCATATCTGACCTTTTGAACTTATTTGTGGTCAAAGTGTCCTAAAATTTTTCAAACTATATAAAGTTATAGACTCCTTTTGATGATGTCAGCTATACAAGGTCCCCTATTGACCTCCTGAACATATATCTGGCCAAAGAGTCCTCGATCTTGGGCTTTCTATACATACTCATAGACTCCTTCTGATGCTTCATAAGCTATATAGATGTCCATATCTGACCTGTTGAACTTATTTGTGGTCAAAGTGTCCTAAAATTTTTCAAACTATATAAAGTTATAGACTCCTTTTGAAGATAAGTCAGCTATACATGGTCCCCTTTTGACCTCCTGAAAATTTTTCTGGCCAGAGTCCTCGATCTTGGGCTTTCTATACATACTCATAGACTCCTTCTGATGCTTCATAAGCCATATAGATGTCCATATCTGACCTTTTGAACTTATTTGTGGTCAAAGTGTCCTAACATTTTTTCAAACTATATAAAGTTATAGACTCCTTTTGATGATAAATCAGCTATACAGAGTGCCCCTTTAGACCTCCAGAACATATTTCTGGCCAAAGAGTCCTCAATGTTGGGCTTTCTATACATACTCATAGATTCCTTCTGAGGCTTCATAAGCCATATAGATGTCCATATCTGACCTTTTGAACTTATTTGTGGTCAAAGTGTCCTCAAAATTTTTCAAACTATAGAAAGTTATAGACTCCTTTTGATGATAAATCAGCTATACAGAGGGCCCCCTTTGACCTCATGAACATAATTCTGGCCAAAGAGTCCTTGATCTTGGGCTTTCTATACATACTCATAGACTGCTTCTGATGCTTCATAAGCTATATAGATGTCCATATCTGACCTGTTGAACTTATTTGTGGTCAAAGTGTCCTAAAATTTTTCAAACTATATAAAGTTATAGACTCCTTTTGATAATAAATCAGCTATACAGAGGTCCCCTTTTGACCTCCTGAACATATTTCTGGCCAAAGAGTCCTTGATCTTGGGCTTTCTATACATACTCATAGACTCCTTTTGATGCTTCATAAGCCATATAGATTTCCATATCTGACGTTTTGAACTTATTTGTGGTCAAAATGTCCTAACATTTTTTCAAACAATAGAAAGTTATAGACTCCTTTTTATGATAAATCAGCTATACAGAGGTCCCCTTTTGACCTCCTGAAAATATTTCTGGCCAAAGAATCCTCGATCTTGGGCTTTCTATACATACTCATAGACTCCTTCTGATGCTTCTTAAGCCATATTGATGTCCATATCTGACCTTTTGAATTTATTTATTGTCAAAGTGTCTTAAAAAAATTTCAAACCAAATTAATTTATAGACTCCTTTTGATGATAAATCAGCTATACAGAGGTCCCCTTTTGACCTACTGAACATATTTCTGGCCAAAGAGTCCTTGATCTTGCGTTTTCTATACATACTCATAGACTCCTTCTGATGCTTCATAAGCCATATAGATGTTCATATCTGACCTGTTGAACTTATTTGTGGTCAAAGTGTCCTAAAATTTTTCAAACTACATAAAGTTATAGACTCCTTTTGATGATAAGTCAGCTATACAGAGGTCCCCTTTTGACCTCCTGAACATATTTCTGGCCAAAGAGTCCTTGATCTTGCGTTTTCTATACATACTCATAGACTCCTACTGATGCTTCATAGGCCATATAGATGTCCATATCTGACATTTTGAACTTATTTGAGGTCAAAGTGTCCTCAAAATTCTTCAAACTATAGAAAGTTATAGACTCCTTTTGATGATAAATCAGCTATACAGAGGTCCCCTTTTGACCTCCTGAACATATTTCTGGCCAAAGAGTCCTTGATCTTGGGCTTCCTATACATACTCATAGACTCCTTTTGATGCTTCATAAGCCATATAGATGTCCATATCTGACCTTTTGAACTTATTTGTGGTCAAAATGTCCTAACATTTTTTCAAAGAATAGAAAGTCATAGACTCCTTTTTATGATAAATCAGCTATACAGAGGTCCCCTTTTGACCTCCTGAAAATATTTCTGGCCAAAGAGTCCTCGATCTTGGACTTTCTATACATACTCATAGACTCCTTCTGATGCTTCTTAAGCCATATTGATGTCCATATCTGACCTTTTGAACTTATTTATTGTCAAAGTGTCTTAAAAAAATTTCAAACCAAATTAATTTATAGACTCCTTTTGATGATAAATCAGCTATACAGAGGTCCCCTTTTGACCTACTGAACATATTTTTGGCCAAAGAGTCCTTGATCTTGGGCTTTCTATACATACTCATAGACTCCTTTTGATGCTTCATAAGCCATATAGATGTCCATATCTGACCTTTTGAACTTATTTGTGGTCAAAGTGTCCTAACATTTTTTCAAACTATAGAAAGTTATAGACTCCTTTTGATGATAAATCAGCTATACAGAGGTCCCCTTTTGACCTCCTGAACATATTTCTGGCCAAAGAGTCCTTGATCTTGCGTTTTCTATACATACTCATAGACTCCTTCTGATGCTTCATAAGCCATATAGATGTCCATATCTGACCTTTTGAACTTATTTGTGGTCAAAGTGTCCTCAAAAGTTTTCAAACTATAGAAAGTTATAGACTCCTTTTGTTGATAAATCAGCTATACAGTTTGACCTCCTGAACATATTTCTGGCCAAAGAGTCCTCGATCTTGGGCTTTCTATACATACTCATAGACTCCTTATGATGCTTCATAAGCCATATAGATGTCCATATCTGACCTTTTGAACTTATTTATGGTCAAAGTGTCTTAAAAAAATTTCAAACCAAATTAATTTATAGACTCCTTTTGATGATGAATCAGCTATACAGAGGTCCCCTTTTGACCTACTGAACATATTTCTGACCAAAGAGTCCTCGATCTTGGGCTTTCTATACATACTTATAGACTCCTTATGATGCTTAATAAGCCATATAGATTTCCATATCTGACCTTTTGAACTTATTTGTGGTCAAAGTGTCCTAAAATTTTTTCAAACTACATAAAGTTATAGACTCCTTTTGATGATAAGTCAGCTATACAGAGGTCCCCTTTTGACCTCCTGAACATATTTCTGGCCAAAGAGTCATCGATCTTGATGCTTAAAAAGCCATATAGATGTCCATATCTGACCTTTTGAACTTATTTGTGGTCAAAGTGTCCTAAAAAATGTTCAAACCAAATACATTTATAGACTCCTTTTGATGATAAATCAGCTATAAAGAGGTCCCCTTTTGACCTCCTGAAAATGTTTCTGGCCAAAGAGTCCTCAAGGTTGGGCTTTCTATACATACTCATAGATTCCTTCTGAGGCTTCATAAGCCATATAGATGTCCATATCTGACCTTTTGAACTTATTTGTGGTCAAAGTGTCCTAAAATTTTTCAAACTATATAAAGTTATAGACTCCTTTTGATTATGTCAGCTATACAAGGTCCCCTATTGACCTCCTGAACATATATCTGGCCAAAGAGTCCTCGATCTTGGGCTTTCTATACATACTCATAGACTCCTTCTGATGCTTCATAAGCTATATAGATGTCCATATCTGACCTGTTGAACTTATTTGTGGTCAAAGTGTCCTAAAATTTTTCAAACTATATAAAGTTATAGACTCCTTTTGATGATAAGTCAGCTATACATGGTCCCCTTTTGACCTCCTGAACATTTTTCTGGCCAGAGTCCTCGATCTTGGGCTTTCTATACATACTCATAGACTCCTTCTGATGCTTCATAAGCCATATAGATGTCCATATCTGACCTTTTGAACTTATTTGTGGTCAAAGTGTCCTCAAAATTCTTCAAACTATAGAAAGTTATAGACTCCTTTTGATGATAAATCAGCTATACAGAGGTCCCCTTTTGACCTACTGAACATATTTTTGGCCAAAGAGTCCTTGATCTTGGGCTTTATATACATACTCATAGACTCCTTTTGATGCTTCATAAGCCATATAGATGTCCATATCTGACCTTTTGAACTTATTTGTGGTCAAAGTGTCCTAACATTTTTTCAAACAATAGAAAGTTATAGACTCCTTTTTATGATAAATCAGCTATACAGAGGTCCCCTTTTGACCTCCTGAACATATTTCTGGCCAAAGAGTCCTCGATCTTGGGCTTTCTATACATACTCATAGACTCCTTATGATGCTCCATAAGCCATAAAGATGTCCATATCTGACCTTTTGAACTTATTTGTGGTCAAAGTGTCCTAACATTTTTTCAAACTATATAAAGTTATAGACTCCTTTTGATGATAAATCAGCTATACAGAGTGCCCCTTTAGACCTCCAGAACATATTTCTGGCCAAAGACTCCTCAATGTTGGGCTTTCTATACATACTCATAGATTCCTTCTGAGGCTTCATAAGCCATATAGATGTCCATATCTGACCTTTTGAACTTATTTGTGGTCAAAGTGTCCTCAAAATTTTTCAAACTATAGAAAGTTATAGACTCCTTTTGATGATAAATCAGCTATACAGAGGGCCCCCTTTGACCTCATGAACATAATTCTGGCCAAAGAGTCCTTGATCTTGGGCTTTCTATACATACTCATAGACTGCTTCTGATGCTTCATAAGCTATATAGATGTCCATATCTGACCTGTTGAACTTATTTGTGGTCAAAGTGTCCTAAAATTTTTCAAACTATATAAAGTTATAGACTCCTTTTGATGATAAATCAGCTATACAGAGGTCCCCTTTTGACCTCCTGAACATATTTCTGGCCAAAGAGTCCTTGATCTTGGGCTTTCTATACATACTGATAGACTCCTTTTGATGCTTCATAAGCCATATAGATGTCCATATCTGACGTTTTGAACTTATTTGTGGTCAAAATGTCCTAACATTTTTTCAAACAATAGAAAGTTATAGACTCCTTTTTATGATAAATCAGCTATACTCCTTTTGACCTCCTGAAAATATTTCTGGCCAAAGAATCCTCGATCTTGGGCTTTCTATACATACTCATAGACTCCTTCTGATTCTTCATAAGCCATATAGATGTCCATATCTGAACTTTTGAACTTATTTGTGGTCAAAGTGTTCTAACATTTTTTCAAACTATAGAAAGTTTTAGACTCCTTTTGATGATAAATCAGCTATACAGAGGTCCCCTTTTGATCTACTGAACATATTTTTGGCCAAAGAGTCCTTGATCTTGGGCTTTCTATACATACTCATAGACTCCTTTTGATGCTTCATAAGCCATATAGATGTCCATATCTGACCTTTTGAACTTATTTGTGGTCAAAGTGTCCTAACATTTTTTCAAACTATAGAAAGTTATAGACTCCTTTTGATGATAAATCAGCTATACAGAGGTCCCCTTTTGACCTCCTGAACATATTTCTGGCCAAAGAGTCCTTGATCTTGGGCTTTCTATATATACTCATAGACTCCTTCTGATGCTTCATAAGCCATATAGATGTTCATATCTGACCTGTTGAACTTATTTGTGGTCAAAGTGTCCTAAAATTTTTCAAACTATAGAAAGTTATAGACTCCTTTTTATGATAAATCAGCTATACAGAGGTCCCCTTTTGACCTCCTGAACATATTTCTGGCCAAAGAGTCCTCGATCTTGGGCTTTCTATACATACTCATAGACTCCTTATGATGCTTCATAAGCCATATAGATGTCCATATCTGACCTGTTGAACTTATTTGTGGTCAAAGTGTCCTAAAATTTTTCAAACTACATAAAGTTATAGACTCCTTTTGATGATAAGTCAGCTATACAGAGGTCCCCTTTTGACCTCCTGAACATATTTCTGGCCAAAGAGTCCTCGATCTTGGGCTTTCTATACATACTCATAGACTCCTTATGATGCTTCATAAGCCATATAGATGTCCATTTCTGACCTTTTGAACTTATTTGTGGTCAAAGTGTCCTAACATTTTTTCAAACTATAGAAAGTTATAGACTCCTTTTGATGATAAATCAGCTATACAGAGGTCCCCTCTTGACCTCCTGAACATATTTCTGGCCAAAGAGTCCTTGATCTTGCGTTTTCTATACATACTCATAGACTCCTTCTGATGCTTCATAAGCCATATAGATGTTCATATCTGACCTGTTGAACTTATTTGTGGTCAAAGTGTCCTAAAATTTTTCAAACTACATAAAGTTATAGACTCCTTTTGATGATAAGTCAGCTATACAGAGGTCCCCTTTTGACCTCCTGAACATATTTCTGGCCAAAGAGTAATCGATCTTGATGCTTCATAAGCCATATAGATGTCCATATCTGACCTTTTGAACTTATTTGTGGTCAAAGTGTCCTAAATAAATTTCAAACCAAATAAATTTATAGACTCCTTTTGATGATAAATCAGCTATACAGAGGGCCCCTTTTGACCTCCTGAACATGTTTCTGGCCAAAGAGTCCTTGATCTTAGGCTTTCTATACATACTCATAGATTCCTTCTGAGGCTTCATAAGCCATATAGATGTCCATATCTGACCTTTTGAACTTATTTGTGGTCAAAGTGTCCTCAAAATTTTTCAAACTATAGAAAGTTATAGACTCCTTTTGATGATAAATCAGCTATACAGAGGGCCCCCTTTGACCTCATGAACATAATTCTGGCCAAAGAGTCCTCGATCTTGGGCTTTCTATACATACTCATAGACTCCTTCTGATGCTTCATAAGCTATATAGATGTCCATATCTGACCTGTTGAACTTATTTGTGGTCAAAGTGTCCTAAAATTTTTCAAACTATATAAAGTTATAGACTCCTTTTGATGATAAGTCAGCTATACAAGGTCCCCTTTTGACCTCCTGAACATATTTCTGGCCAAAGAGTCCTCGATCTTGGGCTTTCTATACATACTCATAGACTCCTTCTGATGCTTCATAAGCCATATAGATGTCCATATCTGACCTTTTGAACTTATTTGTGGTCAAAGTGTCCTCAAAATTCTTCAAACTATAGAAAGTTATAGACTCCTTTTGATGATAAATCAGCTATACAGAGGTCCCCTTTTGACCTCCTGAACATATTTCTGGCCAAAGAGTCCTTGATCTTGCGTTTTCTATACATACTCATAGACTCCTACTGATGCTTCATAAGCCATATAGATGTCCATATCTGACATTTTGAACTTATTTGAGGTCAAAGTGTCCTCAAAATTCTTCAAACTATAGAAAGTTATAGACTCCTTTTGATGATAAATCAGCTATACAGAGGTCCCCTTTTGACCTCCTGAACATATTTCTGGCCAAAGAGTCCTTGATCTTGGGCTTTCTATACATACTCATAGACTCCTTTTGATGCTTCATAAGCCATATAGATGTCCATATCTGACCTTTTGAACTTATTTGTGGTCAAAATGTCCTAACATTTTTTCAAACAATAGAAAGTTATAGACTCCTTTTTATGATAAATCAGCTATACAGAGGTCCCCTTTTGACCTCCTGAAAATATTTCTGGCCAAAGAGTCCTCGATCTTGGACTTTCTATACATACTCATAGACTCCTTCTGATGCTTCTTAAGCCATATTGATGTCCATATCTGACCTTTTGAACTTATTTATTGTCAAAGTGTCTTAAAAAAATTTCAAACCAAATTAATTTATAGACTCCTTTTGATGATAAATCAGCTATACAGAGGTCCCCTTTTGACCTACTGAACATATATTTGGCCAAAGAGTCCTTGATCTTGGGCTTTCTATACATACTCATAGACTCCTTTTGATGCTTCATAAGCCATATAGATGTCCATATCTGACCTTTTGAACTTATTTGTGGTCAAAGTGTCCTAACATTTTTTCAAACTATAGAAAGTTATAGACTCCTTTTTATGATAAATCAGCTATACAGAGGTCCCCTTTTGACCTCCTGAACATATTTCTGGCCAAAGAGTCCTCGATCTTGGGCTTTCTATACATACTCATAGACTCCTTATGATGCTTCATAAGCCATATAGATGTCCATATCTGACCTTTTGAACTTATTTGTGGTCAAAGTGTCCTCAAAATTCTTCAAACTATAGAAAGTTATAGACTCCTTTTGATGATAAATCAGCTATACAGAGGTCCCCTCTTGACATCCTGAACATATTTCTGGCCAAAGAGTCCTTGATCTTGCGTTTTCTATACATACTCATAGACTCCTTCTGATGCTTCATAAGCCATATAGATGTCCATATCTGACCTTTTGAACTTATTTGTGGTCAAAGTGTCCTAAAAAAATTTCAAACCAAATAAATTTATAGACTCCTTTTGATGATAAATCAGCTATACAGAGGTCCCCTTTTGACCTCCTGAAAATATTTCTGGCCAAAGAGTCCTCGATCTTGGACTTTCTATACATAGTCATAGACTCCTTCTGATGCTTCATATGCCATATAGATGTCCAAATCTGACCTTTTGAACTTAATTGTGGTCAAAGTGTCCTAAAAAAAATTGAAACTATATAAAGTTATAGACTCCTTTTGATGATAAATCAGCTATACAGAGGGCCCCTTTTGACCTCCAGAACATATTTCTGGCCAAAGAGTCCTCGATCTTATGCTTTCTATACATACTCATAGACTCCTTCTGTTGCTTCATAAGCCATATAGATGTCTATATCTGACCTGTTGAACTTATTTGTGGTCAAAGTGTCCTAAAATTTTTCAAACTACATAAAGTTATAGACTCCTTTTGATGATAAGTCAGCTATACAGAGGTCCCCTTTTGACCTCCTGAACATATTTCTGGCCAAAGAGTCATCGATCTTGATGCTTCATAAGCCATATAGATGTCCATATCTGAACTTTTGAACTTATTTGTGGTCAAAGTGTCATAAAAAATTTTCAAACCAAATAAATTTATAGAATCCTTTTGATGATAAATCAGCTATAAAGAGGTCCCCTTTTGACCTCCTGAACATGTTTCTGGCCAAAGAGTCCTCAATGTTGGGCTTTCTATACATACTCACAGATTCCTTCTGAGGCTTCATAAGCCATATAGATGTCCATATCTGACCTTTTGAACTTATTTGTGATCAAAGTGTCCTCAAAATTCTTCAAACTATCGAAAGTTATAGACTCCTTTTGATGATAAATCAGCTATAAAGAGGTCCCCTTTTGACCTCCTGAACATATTTCTGGCCAAAGAGTCCTCGATCTTGGGCTTTCTATACATACTCATAGACTCCTTATGATGCTTCATAAGCCATATAGATGTCCATATCTGACCTGTTGAACTTATTTGTGGTCAAAGTGTCCTAACATTTTTTCAAACTATAAAAAGTTATAGACTCCTTTTGATGATAAATCAGCTATACAGAGGTCCCCTTTTGACCTCCTGAAAATATTTCTGGCCAAAGAGTCCTCGATCTTGGACTTTCTATACATAGTCATAGACTCCTTCTGATGCTTCATATGCCATATAGATGTCCAAATCTGACCTTTTGAACTTATTTGTGGTCAAAGTGTCCTAAAAAAAATTCAAACTATATAAAGTTATAGACTCCTTTTGATGATAAATCAGCTATACAGAGTGCCCCTTTTGACCTACGTTCTGTATTTCTGGCCAAAGAGTAATCGATCTTGATGCTTCATAAGCCATATAGTTGTCCATATCTGAACTTTTGAACTTATTTATGGTCAAAGTGTCTTAAAAAAATTTCAAACCAAATTAATTTATAGACTCATTTTGATGATAAATCAGCTATACAGAGGTCCCCTTTTGACCTCCAGAACATATTTCTGGCCAACGAGTCCTCAATCTTGGGCTTTCTATACATACTCATAGATTCCTTCTGATGCTTCATAAGCCATATAGATGTCCATATCTGACCTTTTGAACTTATTTGTGGTCAAAGTGGCCTCAAAATTTTACAAACTATAGAAAGTTATAGACTCCTTTTGATGATAAATCAGCTATACAGAGGGCCCCTTTTGACCTCCTGAACATATTTCTGGCAAAAGAGTCCTCGATCTTGGGCTTTCTACACATACTCATAGACTCCTTCTGATGCTTCATAAGCCATATAGATGTCCATATCTGAACAGTTGAAATTATTTGTGGTCAAAGTGGCCTCAAAATTTTACAAACTATAGAAAGTTATAGACTCCTTTTTATGATAAATCAGCTATACAGAGGGCCCCTTTTGACGTCCAGAACATATTTCTGGCCAAAGAGTCCTCGATCTTATGCTTTCTATACATACTCATAGATTCCTTCTGAGGCTTCATAAGCCATATAGATGTCCATATCTGACCTTTTGAACTTATTTGTGGTCAAAGTGTCCTAAAATTTTTCAAACTATATAAAGTTATAGACTCCTTTTGATGATGTCAGCTATACAAGGTCCCCTATTGACCTCCTGAACATATATCTGGCCAAAGAGTCCTCGATCTTGGGCTTTCTATACATACTCATAGACTCCTTCTGATGCTTCATAAGCCATATAGATGTCCATATCTGACCTGTTGAACTTATTTGTGGTCAAAGTGTCCTAAAATTTTTCAAACTTTATAAAGTTATAGACTCCTTTTGATGATAAGTCAGCTATACAGAGGTGTCCTTTTGACCTCCTGAACATATTTCTGGCCAAAGAGTCCTCGATCTTGGGCTTTCTATACATACTCATAGACTCCTTCTGATGCTTCATAAGCCATATAGATGTCCATATCTGACCTTTTGAACTTATTTGTGGTCAAAGTGTCCTCAAAATTCTTCAAACTATATAAAGTTTTAGACTCCTTTTGATGATAAATCAGCTATACAGAGGTCCCCTTTTGACCTCCTGAACATGTTTCTGGCCAAAGAGTCCTTGATCTTGGGCTTTCTATACATACTCATAGACTCCTTCTAATGTTACATAAGCCATATAGATGTCCATATCTGACCTTTTGAACTTATTTCTGGTCATCAAAATTTTTTAACTATATAAAGTTATAGACTCTTTCTGATGATAAATCAGCTATTCAGAGGTCCCCTTTTGACCTACTGAACATATTTCTGGCCAAAGAGTCCTAAAAGATTAACACTATACATTCAGACTGATATCTTCGGATGTTATATCATCCTGACAAAAGTCCATATTTGACCTACCGAATTTTTTTCTGGCAAAGGAGTGAGTACTCGAAACTTGACCTTTCCATATATACTTGTTGACTCTTTCTGATGTTACGTCAGATATACAGAATTCCATATTTGACCCAAGGAACATATTTCTTGCCAAAGAGTCCTCGATCTTGGGCTTTCTATACATACTCATAGACTCCTTCTGATGCTTCATAAGCCATATAGATGTCCATATCTGACCTTTTGAACTTATTTCTGGTCAAAGTGTCCTCAAAAATTTTCAAACTATATAAAGTTATAGTCTCCTTCTGATAATAAATCAGCAATACAAAGGTCACCTTTTGACCTTCTGAACATATTTCCGGCCAAAGAATTCTTGAACATTATCTTGCTATACTACAGATTGACTTCTTGTGATGTTATATTAACCAGCCAGTAGTCTATTTTTGACCTACTGAAAATATTTCTGGGCAGAGTCCGTGAACATTAACTCACTATACAATATAGACTGACTTCTTGCAATGCCAAACCAGGCAGGCAGTAGTCCATATTTGACCGATTGAAAAAAAATTTGACCAAAGAGTTCTCAAAAGGATTTTGTCTATCATAATCTATAGACTCCTTCTGATGTTAAATCAGTCATACAGAAGTCCATATTTGACCTACCGATATTACTGGCCAAAGAGTCCTTAAAGATTAACACTATACATTCAGATTGATATCTTCGGATGTTATATCATCATGAGAAAAGTCCATATTTGACATCATGAAATTTTTTCTGGTCAAAGAGTCTAAACTTGACCATTCTATATATACTCATTGACTCTTTCTGATTCTTCATTAGCTATATAGATGTCCATATCTGGCGAATAGAAAATATTTTTGGCAAAAAGGTCCTCACAAGTTAACTTACTAAATACTCATAGACTTTTTCTGATGATACATCACTTTAACAGGTATGTGCCCCTTTTGAATATATTTTTGGCCAAAGAATCATTGAACATTAACTCTCTATACATATTGACTCAAGAGTCAAAATTTGACCTCTTTTGGTCTGATTTATCATCAGATGGAGTCTATAATTTTACATGTATGTACATGTACAAGTATGTATAGAAAGTTCAAGATTGGCCACAAATATGTCCCTTGGGTCAATTATGGACTTCTTTATGGCTGATGTAACATCAGATGGAGTAAACGAGTATGTATAGAAAGAAACAGCATAAGGAGTCAATGAGCATGTATAGAATGTTCAAGATCGAGGACTCTTTTACTAGAAATATGTTCAGTAGGTCAGTTATGAACAATTGTCTGGCTGATGAAACATCAGAAGGAGTCAATGAGCTTGTAAAGAAAGTTCAAAATCAAGGACTCTTTTACCAGAAATATTTTCAGTAGGTAAATTATGGAGTACTCTCTGGCCGATGAAGCACTAAAAGGAGTCAATGAGCATGTATAGAAAGTTCAAGTACATAGACTCGTTGGTCATTACGGACAGTTGTCTGGCCGATGTACTATCTGAAGAAGTCTATAAGTGTGAATAGAAAGTTCAAGATCAAGGACTCTTCAGTCAGAAATATGTTCAACATGTTAAATCTGAACTACTTTATGGCTAAAGAAACAAAATAAGGCGTCACTGAGAATGTATAGAAAGTTCAAAATCGAGGACTCTTTTACCAGAAATATTTTCAGTAGGTCCATTATTGACTACTGTCTGGCTGATGAAACACTAAAAGGAGTCAATTAGCATGTACAAAATTTTCAAGTCAGAAATATGTTCAACATGTCAAATCTGGACTTCTGTATGGCTAAAGAAACAAAATAAGGCATCACTGAGAATGTATAGAAAGTTCAAGATCGAGAACTCTTTTACTTTAATAGTCAATATCTACAATTGTCTGGCCGATGTACTATCTGAAAGAGTCTATAAGTATGAATAGAAAGTTCAAGATTGAGGACTCTTCGGTCAGAAATATGTTCATTATGTCAAATCAGAACTACTGCATGGCTGATGAAACACCAGAAAGAGTCTATGAGTATGTTTAAAAGGTTCAAGATCGAGGACTCTTTTGCCAGAAATATGTTTAGTGGGTCAAATATGGACTGCTGTCTGGCTGATGAATCAGAAGTCAATGAAGATTGAGGAAGAAGATTATGAATAGAAAGTTCAAGTTCAAAGACTCTTCAGGTAGAAATATGTTCAGTGGGTCAATTATCTATATGGAGTCACTGAGAATCTATATAGAAAGTTCAAGACAGAGGACTCTTTTACTATAAATATGTTCAGAGGGTCAATTATGGACTATTGTCTGCTTGTGAAACATCAGGAGTCAATGAGCCTATATAGAAAGTTCAAGTTCAAGACTCTTCGGGCAGCAATATGTTCAGTAGGTCAATTATGGACTAATGTCTGGCTGATGAAACACTAAAAGGAGTCAATTAGCATGTATTAGTTCAAGTTCATGGACTTGTTGGCCAGAAATATGTTTAATAATTAATATGGACAATTGTCTGTCCGATGTACTTTCTGAAAGAGTCTATAATTATGAATAGAAAGTTCAAGATCAAAGACTCTTTGGTCAGAAATATGTTAAACATGTCAAATCTGGACTTCTGTATGGCTGAAGAAACATCAGAAGTAAATGATTATGTATAGAAAGTTCAAGTTCATAGACTCTTCGGGCAGAAAAATGTTCAGTAGGTCAATTGTGGACAATTATCTGGCTGATGAAACATCAGAAGGAGTATGTATAGAAAGAATAAGATCAAGGTCTCTTTGGCCAGAAATATGTTCAATTGATCAAATTTTGAAATACTATATTGCTGTTGTAAAATCAGGAGTCATTGAGTATGTATTGAAAAATGTTTATAGACTCATTGGTCAGAAATAGGTTTAATAGGTCATATTGATACAATACAATACAATAATGTTTTGCTATTGTAACATCAGAAGGAGTCAATGTATAGAGAAATCAAGATTATAAACCCATCGCTCAGAAATTAGTTTAGTAGTCAATTATGGATAATTTTTTGGCTGAAGTACTATCTGAAAGCGTCTATGAGTATGTATAGAAAGATCAAGGACTCTTCCAGCCAGAAATATGTTCAATTGTCAAATATGGATAATAGCCTAGGTGATGAAAAATCAGAAGGAGATAGTAATTATGTATAGATAATTAAAGTTCTAGGTCTCTTTGGCCAGATATATGTTCAATGGGTCAAATTTGGACTAACAATATGGTTGATTTAACATCAAAAGTAGTCGATGAGAATGCATATAAACATACCTTTTGACGACTCTTTTGGCCAGAAATATGTTCTCTTGGTCAAATATGGACTGGTGGATGTAAAATCAAAAATAGTCTAGGAGAAGGAACAGTAAGTTAAACTTTGATGATTCTTTTGCCAGAAATATGTTCAGTAGGTCAATAATTGACTTCTGTCTCAATGATGAAACATCAGAACAAGCCTATGATTATGTATAGAACGATCAAGATCGAGGACACTTTGGTTATAGAAATGTTCAATAGGTCAAATTTGAACTATACTGTATGGCTGATGAAACATCAGAAGGATTGTAAGAGCAATTAGTCTAGAAATTTAAAGTTCAAGGTCTCATGTCTAGAAATATGTTCAAAATATAAAATTTGAACTACTGTTCAAATACATTGGATAGCAGATCGGATAGAAGATACATAAATTAACAAGTCTACAAGTATGTTTAGAAAGTTCAAGATCGAGGACTCTATGGTCAGAAATATATTTAATGGGTTAAGTATGGACATCTTTCAGGCTGATGAAACATCGGAAGCTGTCAATGAGCATGTACAGAAAGGTCAAGATCAGGGACTCTTTGACCAGAAATATGTTAGTAGGTTAAATATGGACTTTTGTATGGCTAATGTATTATTAAGAGAAGTCAATAAGCAGAGAAAGTTAATGTTCAAAGACTCTTTGGCCAAAAATGTGTTCAGTAGTTCAAACAGGAACCTCTGTATGGCTAAATTAACATAATAAGAAACCCTTTGAGGACCATTTGACCAGAAATAAGTTCAATAGGTCAAATATGGAATTCTATATGTGGCTTATGAACCATCAGAAGTAGTCTAGGAGTGAGAATGCAAAGTTCAAGATTTAGGACTCTTTTTTTATCAGAAGGAGTCTATAACTTTATATAGTTTGAATTTTTTTTAGGACACTTTGACCACAAATAAGTTCAAAATGTCAATATATGGACATCTATAAGGCTTATGAAGCATCAGAAGGAGTCTATGAGTATGTATAGAAAGCCCAAGATCGAGGACTCTTTGGCCAGAAACATGTTCAGGAGGTCAAAAGGGGACCTCTTTATAGCTGATTTATCATCAAAAGTAGTCTATAACTTTATTTGGTTTGAAAATTTTTTAGGACATTTTGACCACAAATAAGTTCAAAAGGTCAGATATGGACATCTATATGGCTTATGAAGCATCAGAAGGAGTCTATAACTTTATATAGTTTGAAAAATTTTTAGGACACTTTGACCACAAATAAGTTCAAAAGGTCAGATATGGACATCTATATGGCTTTTAAAGCATCAGAAGGAGTCTATGAGTATGTATAGAAAGCCCAAGATCGAGGACTCTTTGGCCAGAAATATGTTCAGTAGGTCAAAAGGGGCCCTCTGTATAGCTGATTTATCATCAAAAGGAGTCTATAACTTTATATAGTTTGAATTGTTTTTAGGACACTTTGACCACAAATAAGTTCAAAATGTCAGATTTGGAAATCTATATGGCTTATGAAGCATCAGAAGGAGTCTATGACTATGTATAGAAAGCATAAGATCGAGGACTCTTTGGCCAGAAATATGTTCATGAGGTCAAAAGGGGCCTTCTGTATAGCTGATTTATCATCAAAAGGAGTCAATAACTATCTATAGTTTGAACAATTTTGAGGACACTTTGACCACAAATAAGTTCAAAAGGTCCGATATGGACATCTATATGGCTCATGAAGCATCAGAAGGAATCTATGAGTATGTATAGAAAGCATAAGATGAAGGACTCTTTGGCCAGAAACATGTTTAGGAGGTCAAAATGGGACCTCTGTATAGCTGACTTATCATCAAAAGGAGTCTATAACTTTATATAGTTAGAATTGTTGTTAGGACACTTTGACCACAAATAAGTTCAAAATGTCAGATATGGACATCTATATGGCTTATGAAGTATCAGAAGGAGTCTATGAGTATGTATAGAAAGCCCAAGATCGAGGACTCGTTGGCCAGAAATATGTTCAGGAGGTCAAAAGGGGACCTCTGTATAGCTGACTTATCATCAAAAGGAGTCTATAACTTTATATAGTTAGAATTTTTTTAGGACACTTTGACCACAAATAAGTTCAAAATGTCAGATATGGAAATCTATATGGCTTATGAAGCATCAGAAGGAGTCTATGACTATGTATAGAAAGCATAAGATCGAGGACTCGTTGGCCAGAAATATGTTCAGGAGGTCAAAAGGGGACCTCTGTATAGGTGACATCATCAAAAGGAGTCTATAACTTTATTTGGTTTGAATATTTTTTAGGACACTTTGACCACAAATAAGTTCAAAAGGTCAGATATGGACATCTATATGGCTTAAGAAGTATCAGAAGGAGTCTATAAGTATGTATAGAAAGCCCAAGATCAAGGACTCTTTGGCCAGAAATATGTTCAGGAGGTCAAAAGGGGACCTCTGTATAGCTGACTTATCATCTAAAGGAATCTATAACTTTATATAGTTTGAATTTTTTTTAGGACACTTTGACCACAAATAAGTTCAAAAGGTCAGATATTGGACATTTATATGACTTATGAAGCATCAGAAGGAGTCTATGAGTATGTATAGAAAGCCCAAGATCAAGGACTCTTTGGCCAGAAATATGTTCAGGAGGTCAAAAGGGGACCTCTGTATAGCTGATTTATCATCAAAAGGAGTCTATAAATTTATATAGTTTGAATTTTTTTTAGGACACTTTGACCACAAATAAGTTCAAAAGGTCAGATATGGACATCTATATGGCTTATGAAGCATCAGAAGGAATCTATGAATATGTATAAAAAGCCCAATATTGAGGACTCTTTCGCCAGAAATATGTTCAGGAGGTCAAAGGGGGCCCTCTGTATAGCTGACTTATCATCAAAAGTAGTCTATAACTTTATTTGGTTTGAAAATATTTTAGGACATTTTGACCACAAATAAGTTCAAAAGGTCAGATATGGACATCTATATGGCTTATGAAGCATCAGGAGTCTATGAGTATGTATAGAAAACGCAAGATCGAGGACTCTTTGGCCGGAAAAATGTTCAGTAGGTCAGAAGGGGCCCTCTGTATAGCTGATTCATCATCAAAAGGAGTATATAACCTTCTATAGTTTGAAAAAATGTTAGAACACTTTGACCACAAATAAGTTCAAAAGTTCAGATATGGACATCTATATGGCTTATGAAGCATCAGAAGGAGTCTATGAGTATGTATAGAAAGCCCAAGATCGAGGACTCTTTGGCCAGAAATATGTTCTGGAGGTCAAAAGGGGACCTCTGTATAGCTGATTTATCATCAAAAGGAGTTTATAACTTTATATAGTTTGAAAAATTTTAGGACACTTTGACTACAAATAAGTTCAAAATGTCAGATATGGAAATCTATATGGCTTATGAAGCATCAGAAGGAGTCTATGAGTATGTATAGAAAGCCCAAGATCGAGGACTCTTTGGCCAGAATTATGTTCATGAGGTCAAAAGGGGCCTTCTGTATAGCTGATTTATCATCAAAAGGAGTCAATAACTTTCTATAGTTTGAACAGTTTTGAGGACACTTTGACCACAAATAAGTTCAAAAGGTCCGATATGGACATCTATATGGCTTATGAAGCATCAGAAGGAATCTATGAGTATGTATAGAAAGCCCAAGATTGAGGACTCTTTGGCCAGAAACATGTTCTGGAGGTCAAAAGGGGACCTCTGTATAGCTGACTTATCATCAAAAGGAGTCTATAACTTTATATAGTTTGAATTTTTTTTAAGAAACTTTGACCACAAATAAGTTCAAAAGGTCAGATATGGAAATCTATATTGCTTATGAAGCACCAGATGGAGTCTATGAGTATGTATAGAAAGCCCAAGATCAAGGACTCTTTGGCCAGAAATATGTTCAGGAGGTCAAAAGGGGCCCTCTGTATAGCTGATTTATCATCAAAAGGAGTCTATAACTTTCTATAGTTTGAAAAAATGTTAGGACACTTTGACCACAGATAAGTTCAAAAGGTCAGATATGGACATCTATATGGCTTATGAAGCATCAGAAGGAATCTATGAGTATGTATAGAAAGCCCAATATTGAGGACTCTTTGGCCAGAAACATGTTCAGGAGGTCAAACGGGGACCTCTGTATAGCTGACTTATCATCAAAAGGAGTCTATAACTTTATATAGTTTGAAAAAATGTTAGGACACTTTGACCACAAATAAGTTCAAAAGGTCAGATATGGACATCTATATGGCTTATGAAGCATCAGAAGGAGTCTATGAGTATGTATAGAAAGCCCAAGATCGAGGACTCTTTGGCCAGAAATATGTTCAGGAGGTCAAAAGGGGCCCTCTGTATAGCTAATTTATCATCAAAAGGAGTCTATAACTTTATATAGTTTGAAAAAATGTTAGGACACTTTGACCACAAATAAGTTCAAAAGGTCAGATAAGGACATCTATATGGCTCATGAAGCATCAGAAGGAATCTATGAGTATGTATAGAAAGCATAAGATCAAGGACTCTTTGGCCAGAAACATGTTCAGGAGGTCAAAATGATACCTCTGTATAGCTGACTTATCATCAAAAGGAGTCTATAACTTTATATAGTTTGAATTGTTGTTAGGACACTTTGACCACAAATAAGTTCAAAAGGTCAGATATGGACATCTATATGGCTTATGAAGCATCAGAAGGAGTCTATGAGTATGTATAGAAAGCATAAGATCGAGGACTCTTTGGCCAGAAATATGTTCTGGAGGTCAAAAGGGGCCCTCTGTATAGCTGACATCATCAAAAGGAGTCTATAAATTTATATAGTTTGAATTTTTTTTAGGACACTTTGACCACAAATAAGTTCAAAAGGTCAGATATGGACATCTATATGGCTTAAGAAGTATCAGAAGGAGTCTATAAGTATGTATAGAAAGCCCAAGATCAAGGACTCTTTGGCCAGAAATATGTTCAGGAGGTCAAAAGGGGACCTCTGTATAGCTGACTTATCATCTAAAGGAATCTATAACTTTATATAGTTTGAATTTTTTTTAGGACACTTTGACCACAAATAAGTTCAAAAGGTCAGATATTGGACATCTATATGACTTATGAAGCATCAGAAGGAGTCTATGAGTATGTATAGAAAGCCCAAGATCAAGGACTCTTTGGCCAGAAATATGTTCAGGAGGTCAAAAGGGGACCTCTGTATAGCTGATTTATCATCAAAAGGAGTCTATAAATTTATATAGTTTGAATTTTTTTTAGGACACTTTGACCACAAATAAGTTCAAAAGGTCAGATATGGACATCTATATGGCTTATGAAGCATCAGAAGGAATCTATGAGTATGTATAAAAAGCCCAATATTGAGGACTCTTTCGCCAGAAATATGTTCAGGAGGTCAAAGGGGGCCCTCTGTATAGCTGACTTATAATCAAAAGTAGTCTATAACTTTATTTGGTTTGAAAATATTTTAGGACATTTTGACCACAAATAAGTTCAAAAGGTCAGATATGGACATCTATATGGCTTATGAAGCATCAGGAGTCTATGAGTATGTATAGAAAACGCAAGATCGAGGACTCTTTGGCCGGAAAAATGTTCAGTAGGTCAGAAGGGGCCCTCTGTATAGCTGATTCATCATCAAAAGGAGTATATAACCTTCTATAGTTTGAAAAAATGTTAGAACACTTTGACCACAAATAAGTTCAAAAGTTCAGATATGGACATCTATATGGCTTATGAAGCATCAGAAGGAGTCTATGAGTATGTATAGAAAGCCCAAGATCGAGGACTCTTTGGCCAGAAATATGTTCTGGAGGTCAAAAGGGGACCTCTGTATAGGTGATTTATCATCAAAAGGAGTTTATAACTTTATATAGTTTGAAAAATTTTAGGACACTTTGACTACAAATAAGTTCAAAATGTCAGATTTGGAAATCTATATGGCTTATGAAGCATCAGAAGGAGTCTATGAGTATGTATAGAAAGCCCAAGATCGAGGACTCTTTGGCCAGAATTATGTTCATGAGGTCAAAAGGGGCCTTCTGTATAGCTGATTTATCATCAAAAGGAGTCAATAACTTTCTATAGTTTGAACAGTTTTGAGGACACTTTGACCACAAATAAGTTCAAAAGGTCCGATATGGACATCTATATGGCTTATGAAGCATCAGAAGGAATCTATGAGTATGTATAGAAAGCCCAAGATTGAGGACTCTTTGGCCAGAAACATGTTCTGGAGGTCAAAAGGGGACCTCTGTATAGCTGACTTATCATCAAAAGGAGTCTATAACTTTATATAGTTTGAATTTTTTTTAAGAAACTTTGACCACAAATAAGTTCAAAAGGTCAGATATGGAAATCTATATGGCTTATGAAGCACCAGATGGAGTCTATGAGTATGTATAGAAAGCCCAAGATCAAGGACTCTTTGGCCAGAAATATGTTCAGGAGGTCAAAAGGGGCCCTCTGTATAGCTGATTTATCATCAAAAGGAGTCTATAACTTTCTATAGTTTGAAAAAATGTTAGGACACTTTGACCACAGATAAGTTCAAAAGGTCAGATATGGACATCTATATGGCTTATGAAGCATCAGAAGGATTCTATGAGTATGTATAGAAAGCCCAATATTGAGGACTCTTTGGCCAGAAACATGTTCAGGAGGTCAAACGGGGACCTCTGTATAGCTGACTTATCATCAAAAGGAGTCTATAACTTTATATAGTTTGAAAAAATGTTAGGACACTTTGACCACAAATAAGTTCAAAAGGTCAGATATGGACATCTATATGGCTTATGAAGCATCAGAAGGAGTCTATGAGTATGTATAGAAAGCCCAAGATCGAGGACTCTTTGGCCAGAAATATGTTCAGGAGGTCAAAAGGGGCCCTCTGTATAGCTAATTTATCATCAAAAGGAGTCTATAACTTTATATAGTTTGAAAAAATGTTAGGACACTTTGACCACAAATAAGTTCAAAAGGTCAGATAAGGACATCTATATGGCTCATGAAGCATCAGAAGGAATCTATGAGTATGTATAGAAAGCATAAGATCAAGGACTCTTTGGCCAGAAACATGTTCAGGAGGTCAAAATGATACCTCTGTATAGCTGACTTATCATCAAAAGGAGTCTATAACTTTATATAGTTTGAATTGTTGTTAGGACACTTTGACCACAAATAAGTTCAAAAGGTCAGATATGGACATCTATATGGCTTATGAAGCATCAGAAGGAGTCTATGAGTATGTATAGAAAGCATAAGATCGAGGACTCTTTGGCCAGAAATATGTTCTGGAGGTCAAAAGGGGCCCTCTGTATAGCTGACATCATCAAAAGGAGTCTATAAATTTATATAGTTTGAATTTTTTTTAGGACACTTTGACCACAAATAAGTTCAAAAGGTCAGATATGGACATCTATATGGCTTAAGAAGTATCAGAAGGAGTCTATAAGTATGTATAGAAAGCCCAAGATCAAGGACTCTTTGGCCAGAAATATGTTCAGGAGGTCAAAAGGGGACCTCTGTATAGCTGACTTATCATCTAAAGGAATCTATAACTTTATATAGTTTGAATTTTTTTTAGGACACTTTGACCACAAATAAGTTCAAAAGGTCAGATATTGGACATCTATATGACTTATGAAGCATCAGAAGGAGTCTATGAGTATGTATAGAAAGCCCAAGATCAAGGACTCTTTGGCCAGAAATATGTTCAGGAGGTCAAAAGGGGACCTCTGTATAGCTGATTTATCATCAAAAGGAGTCTATAAATTTATATAGTTTGAATTTTTTTTAGGACACTTTGACCACAAATAAGTTCAAAAGGTCAGATATGGACATCTATATGGCTTATGAAGCATCAGAAGGAATCTATGAGTATGTATAAAAAGCCCAATATTGAGGACTCTTTCGCCAGAAATATGTTCAGGAGGTCAGAGGGGGCCCTCTGTATAGCTGACTTATCATCAAAAGTAGTCTATAACTTTATTTGGTTTGAAAATATTTTAGGACATTTTGACCACAAATAAGTTCAAAAGGTCAGATATGGACATCTATATGGCTTATGAAGCATCAGGAGTCTATGAGTATGTATAGAAAACGCAAGATCGAGGACTCTTTGGCCGGAAAAATGTTCAGTAGGTCAGAAGGGGCCCTCTGTATAGCTGATTCATCATCAAAAGGAGTATATAACCTTCTATAGTTTGAAAAAATGTTAGAACACTTTGACCACAAATAAGTTCAAAAGTTCAGATATGGACATCTATATGGCTTATGAAGCATCAGAAGGAGTCTATGAGTATGTATAGAAAGCCCAAGATCGAGGACTCTTTGGCCAGAAATATGTTCTGGAGGTCAAAAGGGGACCTCTGTATAGCTGATTTATCATCAAAAGGAGTTTATAACTTTATATAGTTTGAAAAATTTTAGGACACTTTGACTACAAATAAGTTCAAAATGTCAGATATGGAAATCTATATGGCTTATGAAGCATCAGAAGGAGTCTATGAGTATGTATAGAAAGCCCAAGATCGAGGACTCTTTGGCCAGAATTATGTTCATGAGGTCAAAAGGGGCCTTCTGTATAGCTGATTTATCATCAAAAGGAGTCAATAACTTTCTATAGTTTGAACAGTTTTGAGGACACTTTGACCACAAATAAGTTCAAAAGGTCCGATATGGACATCTATATGGCTTATGAAGCATCAGAAGGAATCTATGAGTATGTATAGAAAGCCCAAGATTGAGGACTCTTTGGCCAGAAACATGTTCTGGAGGTCAAAAGGGGACCTCTGTATAGCTGACTTATCATCAAAAGGAGTCTATAACTTTATATAGTTTGAATTTTTTTTAAGAAACTTTGACCACAAATAAGTTCAAAAGGTCAGATATGGAAATCTATATGGCTTATGAAGCACCAGATGGAGTCTATGAGTATGTATAGAAAGCCCAAGATCAAGGACTCTTTGGCCAGAAATATGTTCAGGAGGTCAAAAGGGGCCCTCTGTATAGCTGATTTATCATCAAAAGGAGTCTATAACTTTCTATAGTTTGAAAAAATGTTAGGACACTTTGACCACAGATAAGTTCAAAAGGTCAGATATGGACATCTATATGGCTTATGAAGCATCAGAAGGAATCTATGAGTATGTATAGAAAGCCCAATATTGAGGACTCTTTGGCCAGAAACATGTTCAGGAGGTCAAACGGGGACCTCTGTATAGCTGACTTATCATCAAAAGGAGTCTATAACTTTATATAGTTTGAAAAAATGTTAGGACACTTTGACCACAAATAAGTTCAAAAGGTCAGATATGGACATCTATATGGCTTATGAAGCATCAGAAGGAGTCTATGAGTATGTATAGAAAGCCCAAGATCGAGGACTCTTTGGCCAGAAATATGTTCAGGAGGTCAAAAGGGGCCCTCTGTATAGCTAATTTATCATCAAAAGGAGTCTATAACTTTATATAGTTTGAAAAAATGTTAGGACACTTTGACCACAAATAAGTTCAAAAGGTCAGATAAGGACATCTATATGGCTCATGAAGCATCAGAAGGAATCTATGAGTATGTATAGAAAGCATAAGATCAAGGACTCTTTGGCCAGAAACATGTTCAGGAGGTCAAAATGATACCTCTGTATAGCTGACTTATCATCAAAAGGAGTCTATAACTTTATATAGTTTGAATTGTTGTTAGGACACTTTGACCACAAATAAGTTCAAAAGGTCAGATATGGACATCTATATGGCTTATGAAGCATCAGAAGGAGTCTATGAGTATGTATAGAAAGCATAAGATCGAGGACTCTTTGGCCAGAAATATGTTCTGGAGGTCAAAAGGGGCCCTCTGTATAGCTGACATCATCAAAAGGAGTCTATAAATTTATATAGTTTGAATTTTTTTTAGGACACTTTGACCACAAATAAGTTCAAAAGGTCAGATATGGACATCTATATGGCTTAAGAAGTATCAGAAGGAGTCTATAAGTATGTATAGAAAGCCCAAGATCAAGGACTCTTTGGCCAGAAATATGTTCAGGAGGTCAAAAGGGGACCTCTGTATAGCTGACTTATCATCTAAAGGAATCTATAACTTTATATAGTTTGAATTTTTTTTAGGACACTTTGACCACAAATAAGTTCAAAAGGTCAGATATTGGACATCTATATGACTTATGAAGCATCAGAAGGAGTCTATGAGTATGTATAGAAAGCCCAAGATCAAGGACTCTTTGGCCAGAAATATGTTCAGGAGGTCAAAAGGGGACCTCTGTATAGCTGATTTATCATCAAAAGGAGTCTATAAATTTATATAGTTTGAATTTTTTTTAGGACACTTTGACCACAAATAAGTTCAAAAGGTCAGATATGGACATCTATATGGCTTATGAAGCATCAGAAGGAATCTATGAGTATGTATAAAAAGCCCAATATTGAGGACTCTTTCGCCAGAAATATGTTCAGGAGGTCAAAGGGGGCCCTCTGTATAGCTGACTTATCATCAAAAGTAGTCTATAACTTTATTTGGTTTGAAAATATTTTAGGACATTTTGACCACAAATAAGTTCAAAAGGTCAGATATGGACATCTATATGGCTTATGAAGCATCAGGAGTCTATGAGTATGTATAGAAAACGCAAGATCGAGGACTCTTTGGCCGGAAAAATGTTCAGTAGGTCAGAAGGGGCCCTCTGTATAGCTGATTCATCATCAAAAGGAGTCTATAACTTTATATAGTTTGAAAAATTTTAGGACACTTTGACTACAAATAAGTTCAAAATGTCAGATATGGAAATCTATATGGCTTATGAAGCATCAGAAGGAGTCTATGAGTATGTATAGAAAGCCCAAGATCGAGGACTCTTTGGCCAAAATTATGTTCATGAGGTCAAAAGGGGCCTTCTGTATAGCTGATTTATCATCAAAAGGAGTCAATAACTTTCTATAGTTTGAACAATTTTGAGGACACTTTGACCACAAATAAGTTCAAAAGGTCCGATATGGACATCTATATGGCTTATGAAGCATCAGAAGGAATCTATGAGTATGTATAGAAAGCCCAAGATTGAGGACTCTTTGGCCAGAAACATGTTCTGGAGGTCAAAAGGGGACCTCTGTATAGCTGACATCATCAAAAGGAGTCTATAACTTTATATAGTTTGAATTTTTTTTAAGACACTTTGACCACAAATAAGTTCAAAAGGTCAGATATGGAAATCTATATGGCTTATGAAGCACCAGATGGAGTCTATGAGTATGTATAGAAAGCCCAAGATCAAGGACTCTTTGGCCAGAAATATGTTCAGGAGGTCAAAAGGGGCCCTCTGTATAGCTGATTTATCATCAAAAGGAGTCTATAAATTTATATAGTTTGAATTTTTTTTAGGACACTTTGACCACAAATAAGTTCAAAAGGTCAGGTATGGACATCTATATGGCTTATGAAGCATCAGAAGGAGTCTATGAGTATGTATAGAAAGCATAAGATCGAGGACTCTTTCGCCAGAAATATGTTCAGGAGGTCAAAAGGGGCCCTCTGTATAGCTGATTTATCATCAAAAGGAGTATATAACTTTCTATAGTTTGAAAAAATGTTAGAACACTTTGACCACAAATAAGTTCAAAAGTTCAGATATGGACATCCGTATGGCTTATGAAGCATCAGAAGGAGTCTATGAGTATGTATAGAAAGCCCAAGATCGAGGACTCTTTGGCCAGAAATATGTTCTGGAGGTCAAAACGGGACCTCTGTATAGCTGATTTATCATCAAAAGGAGTCAATAACTTTCTATAGTTTGAATTGTTGTTAGGACACTTTGACCACAAAAAAGTTCAAAAGGTCAGATATGTTAGGACACTTTGACCACAAATAAGTTCAAAAGGTCAGATATGGACATCTATATGGCTTATGAAGCATCAGAAGGAATCTATGAGTATGTATAGAAACCCAAGGTTGAGGACTCTTTGGCCAGAAACATGTTCAGGAGGTCAAAAGGGGACCTTTTTATAGCTGATTTATCATCAAAAGGAGTCTATAACTTTATTTGGTTTGAACATTTTTTAGGACACTTTGACCACAAATAAGTTCAAAAGGTCAGATATGGACATCTATATAGCTTATGAAGTATCAGAAGGAGTCTATGAGTATGTACTGTATAGAAAGCCCTAGATCAAGGAATCTTTGGCCAGAAATATGTTCAGGAGGTCAAAAGGGGACCTCTGCATAGCTGATTTATCATCAAAAGGAGTCTATAACTTTATATAGTTTGAACAATTTTTAGGACACTTTGACCACAAGTAAGTACAAAAGGTCAGATATGGACATCTATATGGCTTATGAAGCATCAGAAGGAATCTATGAGTATGTATAGAAAGCCCAAGATTGAGGACTCTTTGGCCAGAAACATGTTCAGGAGGTCAAAAGGGGACCTTTTTATAGCTGATTTATCATCAAAAGGAGTCTATAACTTTATTTGGTTTGAACATTTTTTAGGACACTTTGACCACAAATAAGTTCAAAAGGTCAGATATGGACATCTATATAGCTTATGAAGTATCAGAAGGAGTCTATGAGTATGTATAGAAAGCCCAAGATCAAGGACTCTTTGGCCAGAAATATTTTCAGGAGGTCAAAAGGGGACCTCTGTATAGCTGATTTATCATCAAAAGGAGTCTATAACTTTATATAGTTTGAATTATTTTTAGGACACTTTGACCACAAATAAGTTTAGAAGGTCAGATATGGACATCTATATGGCTTATGAAGCATCAGAAGGAATCTATCAGTATGTATAGAAAGCCCAAGATCGAGGACTCTTTGGCCAGAAATATGTTCAGGAGGTCAAAGGGGGCCCTCTGTATAGCTGATTCATCATCAAAAGTAGTCTATAACTTTATTTGGTTTGAAAATTTTTTAGGACATTTTGACCACAAATAAGTTCAAAAGGTCAGATATGGACACCTATATGGCTTGTGAAGCATCAGAAGGAGTCTATAACTTTATATAGTTTGAAAATTTTTTAGGACACTTTGACCACAAATAAGTTCAAAAGGTCAGATATGGACATCTATATGGCTTATGAAGCATCAGAAGGAGTCTATGAGTATGTATAGAAAGCCCAAGATCGAGGACTCTTTTGCCAGAAATATGTTCAGGAGGTCAAAAGGGGACCTCTGTATAGCTGACTTATCATCAAAAGGAGTCTATAACTTTATATAGTTTGAATTGTTGTTAGGACACTTTGACCAGAAATAAGTTCAAAAGGTCAGATATGGACATCTATATGGCTTATGAAGCATCAGAAGGAGTTGGACTATTAGTATTTATAGAAAGCCCAAGATCGAGGACTCGTTTGCCAAAAATATGTTCAATCAGTTAAATATGGACTACTGTCTGGCTTATATAACATCACAAGAAATCAGTCTTGTATGTTTAGTAAGTTAATGTTCAAGTACTCTT
This sequence comes from Vimba vimba, assembly GCA_022828995.1. Lineage (NCBI taxonomy): Eukaryota > Metazoa > Chordata > Actinopteri > Cypriniformes > Leuciscidae > Vimba > Vimba vimba. Next base: position 6,993,408 of record CM040826.1, read on the forward strand.
TATCCAGAAATGTTTTCAGTAGTTCAAAAATGGACTTCTGTATGGCTGATGTAACATCAGAAAGATTCTACAAGAATGTATAGAATGTTTAAGATCGATTACTCTTGGGTCAGAAATATGTGCAATATGTGAAATATGTTTGACCAAACATGGACTACTGTCTTGCTAATACAACATCACAAGAAGTAAGTAACATCATTCTTTAAGTAAGAAGTCAGTAAGAACTCTTTGGACAGAAAATATGTTCTGTAGGTCAAAGAGGGACCTCTGTAGGCCTGATTTGACACATGACATATGTGCATTGGCATTGCACAATAACTAACTTATTCATTTTTTCTTTTAAGGGAAATTATTGCATTTACTTCTTGCGTTACAATGCATAGAATAAACTACTTCATACCTCATTTGCAATGAAAACATAACATGAGTGTTGCATTGCACAAACGATCGAAGAATTAGCGTTGAATAATAATGTATTATTATTATATCTAACTATATCAGTTAGATCTTTTATGCAGTGGAATATAACTCCAAAAATGGTATCTCTTCAATGCACATCGGAATGAGATAGTTATTGTATGTTTGTGATGCACTCATAGCTTATATGTTATTCTTCAATGCACAAAGTTTGATCTTGTGTAAAATACAATGCAATAGCACATATTGTATTTCCTCAAAGCAAAAAGCAATGGAGTTTGGGAATGAGTTACTTCTGGTGTGTAATGCAATGCAAGAAGTGCATAGCCTATATGTTATTCTTCAATGCACAACGTTAGATCGTTAGTGCAATGCAATGCAACAGCACACAAGTTATTTCTTTAATGAACATGGGATTGAGTTAGTTCTGGTGTGCAATGCAATGCGAAAAGTGCATAACCCATATGTTATTCTTCAGTGCACAACGTTATATCGTTTTTGCAATGCAATGCAACAACACATATGTTATCTCTTTAATGAACATGGGAATGAGTTAGTTCTGGTGTGCAATGCAAAACAAAAAGTGCATAACCTATATGTTATTCTTCAGTGCACAACGTTATATCGTTTGTGCAATGCAATGCAACAACACATATGTTATCTCTTTAATGAACATGGGAATGAGTTAGTTCTGGTGTGCAATGCAAAACAAAAAGTGCATAACCTATGTTATTCTTCAGTGCACAACGTTAGATCGTTTGTGCAATGCAATGCAATGCAATGCAATGCAACAACACACATTATCTCTTTAATGAACATGGGAATGATTTAGTTCTGGTGCATTGCAATGCAATGCAATGCAATGCACCAACAAACGTTATCTCTTTAATGAACATGGGAATGATTTAGTTCTGGTGTGCAATGCAATGCAATGCAAAAAGTGCATAACCTATGTTATTCTTCAGTGCACAAAGTTAGATCGTTAGTGTAATGCAATGCAATGCAATGCAATGCAATGCAATGCAATGCAACAACACACATATCATCTCTATAATGAACTTGGAAATGATTTTGTTCTGCTGTTCAATGCAGTGAAATGCAAAAAGGGCATAACCTATATGTTATTCTTCAGTGCACAAAGTTAGATCGTTAGTGCAATGCAATGCAATGCAGTGCAAAGCATTCCAAATCAATGCAAAGCAGTGCAAAGCAATGCAATGCAATGCAATGCAATGCAATGCAATGCACCAACAAATGTTATCTCTTTAATGAACATGGGAATGATTTAGTTCTGGTGTGCAATGCAGTGAAATGCAAAAAGGGCATAACCTATATGTTATTCTTCAGTGCACAAAGTTAGATCGTTAGTGCAATGCAATGCAATGCAGTGCAAAGCATTGCAAATCAATGCAAAGCAGTGCAAAGCAATGCAATGCAATGCAATGCAATGCGCCAACAAACGTTATCTCTTTAATGAACATGGGAATTATTTAGTTCTGGTGTGCAATGCAGTGAAATGCAAAAAGGGCATAACCTATATGTTTTTCTTCAGTGCACAAAGTTAGATCGTTAGTGCAATGCAATGAAATGCAGTGTAAAGCATTGCAAATCAATGCAAAGCAGTGCAAAGCAATGCAATGCAATGCAATACAATGCAATGCAACAACACACATTATCTCTTTAATGAACATGGGAATGATTTAGTTCTGGTGTGCAATGCAATGCAATGCAAAAAGTGCATAACCTATATGTTTTTCTTCAGTGCACAACGTTAGATCGGTTGTGCAATGCAATGCAATGCAATGCAATGCAATGCAACAACACACGTTATGTCTTTAATCAACATGGGAATGAGTTAGTTCTGGTGTGCAATTCAATGCAAAAAGTGCATAACCTATATGCTTTTCTTCAAGTGCACAACGTTAGATCGTTTGTGCAATGCAATGCAATGCAATGCAACAACACACGGTATCTCTTTAATGAACATGGGAATGATTTAGTTCTGGTATGCAATGCAATGCAATGCGAAAAGTGCATAGCCTATATGTTATTCTTCAGTGCACAACGTTAGATCGTTAGTGCAATGCAATGCAGGGCAAAGCAATGCAGATCAATGTAATGCAATGCAATGCAATGCAAAAACATTCGTTATGTCTTTAATCAACATGGAAATGAGGTAGTTCTGGTGTGCAATGCAATGCAAAGAGTGCATAACCTATATATTTTTCTTCAAGTGCACAACGTTAGATCGTTTGTGCAATGCAATGCAATGCAATGCAACAACACACGGTATCTCTTTAATGAACATGGGAATGATTTAGTTCTGGTATGCAATGCAATGCAATGCGAAAATTGCATAGCCTATATGTTATTCTTCAGTGCACAACGTTAGATCGTTAGTGCAATGCAATGCAGGGCAAAGCAATGCAAATCAATGTAATGCAAGCAATGCAATGCAACAAACGTTATGTCTTCAATGAACATGGGAATGATTTAGTTCTGGTGTGCAATGCAATGCAATGCAAAAAGTGCATAACCTATATGTTATTCTTCAATGCACAACATTAGTTCGTTAGTGCAGTGCAATGCAATGCAATGCAATGCAGTGCAAAGCAATACAAATCAATGCAATGCAATAACACACGTATCTCTTTAATGAACTTGGGAATGATTTTGTTCTGGAGTGCAATGCAATGCGAAAAGAGCATAATCTATATGTTATTCTTCAGTGCACAAAGTTAGATCGTTAGTGCAATGCAATGCAATGCAGTGCAAAAGCATTGCAAATCAATGCAATGCACCTACAAACGTTATCTCTTTAATGAACATGGGAATGATTTAGTTCTGGTGTGCAGTGCAGTGAAATGCAAAAAGTGCATAACCTATATGTTATTCTTCAGTGCACAAAGTTAGATCGTTAGTGCAATGCAATGCAATGCAGTGCAAAAGCATTGCAAATCAATGCAATGCAATGCAATGCAACAACACACGTTATGTCTTTAATCAACATAGGAATTAGGTAGTTCTATATGTTATTCTTCAGTGCACAAAGTTAGATCGTTAGTGCAATGCAATGCAATGCAGTGCAAAAGCATTGCAAAGCAATGCAAATCAGTCCAATGCAATACAATGCAATGCAATAACACACATTATCTCTTTAATGAACATGGGAATGATTTAGTTCTGGTGTGCAAAGCAATACAATGCAAAAAGTGCATAACCTATATGTTTTTCTTCAGTGCACAACGTTAGATCGTTTGTGCAATGCAATGCAATGCAAACAACACACGTTATCTCTTTAATGAACATGAGAATGATTTAGTTCTGGTGTGCAATGCAATGCAAAAAGTGCATAACCTATATGTAATTCTTCAGTGCACAACGTTAGATCGTTAGTGCAATGCAATGCAATGCAGTGCAAAGCAATGCAAATCAATATAATGCAATATAATGCAATGCAAAAACACTCGTTATGTCTTTAATCAACATGGGAATGAGGTAGTTCTGGTGTGCAATGCAATGCGAAAAGTGCATAACCTATCTGTTATTCTTCAGTGCACAACGTTAGATCGTTAGTGCAATGTAATGCAATGCAACGCAGTGCAAAGCAATTTAAATCAATGCAATGCAATACAATGCAATGCAACAACACACGTTATGTCTTTAATGAACATGGGAATGATTTAGTTCTGGTGTGCAGTGCAGTGAAATGCAAAAAGTGCATAACCTATATGTTATTCTTCAGTGCACAAAGTTAGATCGTTAGTGCAATGCAATGCAATGCAGTGCAAAGCATTGCAAATCAATGCAATGCAATGCAATGCAATTGTAACAACACATATGTTATCTCTTTAATGAACATGGGAATGAGTTAGTTCTGGTGTGCAATGCAAAGCAATGCAAGAAGTGCATAGCCTATGCTATTCTTCAGTGCACAACGTTAGATCGTATGTGCAATGCAATGCAATGCAACAACACACATGTTATCTCTTTAATGAACATGGGATCGAGTAAGTTCTGTTGTGCAATGCAAGTAGTGCACAAACCAAATGTTATTCTTCAATGCACAACGTTAGACAGTTTGTGCAAAGCAACAACACAGATTGTTCTGTGTTTCAGATTCTCTCTAATGAACATGGCATTGAGTTAGTTTTGGTGTGCAATGCAATGCAATGTTTCCTATGATTCCTATGTTTCTTTAATTATGCTCAACGTTAGATCGGTTGTGCAAAGCACATAATGTTATAACAATGAGCTATACATTTTGCTTTTGACCTACTGAACATATTTCTGGCCAAAGAGTCCTAAATGATTAACACTACTGATGACTGATATCTTCGGATGTTATATCATCCTGACAAAAGTCCATATTTGACCTACCGAATTTTTTTCTGGCCAAGGAGTGAGTACTCGAAACTTGACCTTTCCATATATACTTGTTGACTCTTTCTGATGTTACGTCAGACATACAGAATTCCATATTTGACACAAGGAAAATATTTCTTGCCAAAGAGTCCTCGATCTTGGACTTTCTATACATACTCATAGACGCCTTCTGATGCTTCATAAGCCATATAGATGTCCAAATCTGACCTTTTGAACTTATTTGTGGTCAAAGTGTCCTAAAAAAATTCAAACTATAGAAAGTTATAGACTCCTTTTGATGATAAATCAGCTATACAGAGGTCCCCTTTTGACCTCCTGAACATATTTCTGGCCAAAGAGTCATTGATCTTGATGCTTCATAAGCCATATAGATGTCCATATCTGCCCTTTTGAACTTATTTGTGGTCAAAGTGTCCTCAAAAGTTTTCAAACTATAGAAAGTTATAGACTCCTTTTGTTGATAAATCAGCTATACAGAGGCCCCCTTTGACCTCCTGAACATATTTCTGGCCAAAGAGTCCTCGATCTTGGGCTTTCTATACATACTCATAGACTCCTTATGATGCTTCATAAGCCATATAGATTTCCATATCTGACCTTTTGAACTTATTTGTGGTCAAAGTGTCCTAAAATTTTTCAAACTATAGAAAGTTATAGACTCCTTTTGATGATAAATCAGCTATACAGAGTGCCCATTTGACCTCCTGAACATATTTCTGGCCAAAGAGTCCTCGATCTTGGGCTTTCTATACATACTCATAGACTCCTTATGATGCTTCATAAGCCATATAGATTTCCATATCTGACCTTTTGAACTTATTTGTGGTCAAAGTGTCCTAAAATTTTTCAAACTATAGAAAGTTATAGACTCCTTTTGATGATAAATCAGCTATACAGAGTGCCCCTTTAGACCTCCAGAACATATTTCTGACCTAAGAGTCCTCGATCTTGGGCTTTCTATACATACTCATAGATTCCTTCTGATGCTTCATAAGCCATATAGATTTCCATATCTGACCTTTTGAACTTATTTGTGGTCAAAGTGTCCTAAATTTTTTTCAAAATATATAAAGTTATAGACTCCTTTTGATGATAAGTCAGCTATACAGAGGTCCCCTTTTGACCTCCTGAACTATTTCTGGCCAAAGAGTCATCGATCTTGATGCTTCATAAGCCATATAGATGTCCATATCTGACCTTTTGAACTTATTTGTGGTCAAAGTGTCCTAAAAAATGTTCAAACCAAATACATTTATAGACTCCTTTTGATGATAAATCAGCTATAAAGAGGTCCCCTTTTGACCTCCTGAAAATGTTTCTGGCCAAAGAGTCCTCAATGTTGGGCTTTCTATACATACTCATAGATTCCTTCTGAGGCTTCATAAGCCATATAGATGTCCATATCTGACCTTTTGAACTTATTTGTGGTCAAAGTGTCCTGAAATTTTTCAAACTATATAAAGTTATAGACTCCTTTTGATGATAAATCAGCTATACAGAGGTCCCCTTTTGACCTCCTGAACATATTTCTGGCCAAAGAGTCCTCGATCTTGGGCTTTCTATACATACTCATAGACTCCTTATGATGCTCCATAAGCCATATAGATGTCCATATCTGACCTTTTGAACTTATTTGTGGTCAAAGTGTCCTAACATTTTTTCAAACTATTTAAAGTTATAGACTCCTTTTGATGATAAATCAGCTATACAGAGTGCCCCTTTAGACCTCCAGAACATATTTCTGGCCAAAAGGCCCTCAATGTTGGGTTTTCTATACATACTCATAGATACCTTCTGAGGCTTCATAAGCCATATAGATGTCCATATCTGACCTTTTGAACTTATTTGTGGTCAAAGTGTCCTCAAAAGTTTTCAAACTATAGAAAGTTATAGACTCCTTTTGTTGATAAATCAGCTATACAGAGGCCCCCTTTGACCTCCTGAACATATTTCTGGCCAAAGAGTCCTCGATCTTGGGCTTTCTATACATACTCATAGACTCATTATGATGCTTCATAAGCCATATAGATTTCCATATCTGACCTTTTGAACTTATTTGTGGTCAAAGTGTCCTAAAATTTTTCAAACTATAGAAAGTTATAGACTCCTTTTTATGATAAATCAGCTATACAGAGGTCCCCCTTTGACCTCCTGAACATATTTCTGGCCAAAGAGTCCTCGATCTTGGGCTTTCTATACATACTCATAGACTCCTTCTGATGCTTCATAAGCCATATAGATGTCCATATCTGACATTTTGAACTTATTTATGGTCAAAGTGTATTAAAAAAATTTCAAACCAAATTAATTTATAGACTCCTTTTGATGATAAATCAGCTATACAGAGGTCCCCTTTTGACCTACTGAACATATTTCTGACCAAAGAGTCCTCGATCTTGGGCTTTCTATACATACTCATAGACTCCTTATGATGCTTCATAAGCCATATAGATTTCCATATCTGACCTTTTGAACTTATTTGTGGTCAAAGTGTCCTAAAATTTTTTCAAACTACATAAAGTTATAGACTCCTTTTAAAGATAAGTCAGCTATACAGAGGTCCCCTTTTGACCTCCTGAACATATTTCTGGCCAAAGAGTCATCGATCTTGATGCTTCATAAGCCATATAGATGTCCATATCTGACCTTTTGAACTTATTTGTGGTCAAAGTGTCCTAAAAAATGTTCAAACCAAATACATTTATAGACTCCTTTTGATGATAAATCAGCTATAAAGAGGTCCCCTTTTGACTTCCTGAAAATGTTTCTGGCCAAAGAGTCCTCAATGTTGGGCTTTCTATACATACTCATAGATTCCTTCTGAGGCTTCATAAGCCATATAGATGTCCATATCTGACCTTTTGAACTTATTTGTGGTCAAAGTGTCCTAAAATTTTTCAAACTATATGACTCCTTTTGATGATAAATCAGCTATACAGAGGTCCCCTTTTGACCTACTGAACATATTTTTGGCCAAAGAGTCCTTGATCTTGGGCTTTCTATACATACTCATAGACTCCTTATGATGCTTCATAAGCCATATAGATGTCCATATCTGACCTTTTGAACTTATTTGTGGTCAAAGTGTCCTCAAAATTCTTCAAACTATAGAAAGTTATAGACTCCTTTTGATGATAAATCAGCTATACATTGGTCCCCTCTTGACCTCCTGAACATATTTCTGGCCAAAGAGTCCTCGATCTTGGGCTTTCTATACATACTCATAGACTCCTTATGATGCTTCATAAGCCATATAGATGTCCATATCTGACCTTTTGAACTTATTTGTGGTCAAAGTGTCCTAACATTTTTTCAAACTATATAAAGTTATAGACTCCTTTTGATGATAAATCAGCTATACAGAGGTCCCCTCTTGACCTCCTGAACATATTTCTGGCCAAAGAGTCCTTGATCTTGCGTTTTCTATACATACTCATAGACTCCTTCTGATGCTTCATAAGCCATATAGATGTTCATATCTGACCTGTTGAACTTATTTGTGGTCAAAGTGTCCTAAAATTTTTCAAACTACATAAAGTTATAGACTCCTTTTGATGATAAGTCAGCTATACAGAGGTCCCCTTTTGACCTCCTGAACATATTTCTGGCCAAAGAGTAATCGATCTTGATGCTTCATAAGCCATATAGATGTCCATATCTGACCTTTTGAACTTATTTATGGTCAAAGTGTCCTAAAAAAATTTCAAACCAAATAAATTTATAGACTCCTTTTGATGATAAATCAGCTATACAGAGGGCCCCTTTTGACCTCCTGAACATGTTTCTGGCCAAAGAGTCCTTGATCTTGGGCTTTCTATACATACTTATAGATTCCTTCTGAGGCTTCATAAGCCATATAGATGTCCATATCTGACCTTTTGAACTTATTTGTGGTCAAAGTGTCCTCAAAATTGTTCAAACTATAGAAAGTTATAGACTCCTTTTGATGATAAATCAGCTATACAGAGGGCCCCCTTTGACCTCATGAACATAATTCTGGCCAAAGAGTCCTCGATCTTGGGCTTTCTATACATACTCATAGACTCCTTCTGATGCTTCATAAGCTATATAGATGTCCATATCTGACCTGTTGAACTTATTTATGGTCAAAGTGTCCTAACATTTTTTCAAACTATAGAAAGTTATAGACTCCTGTTGATGATAAATCAGCTATACAGAGGTCCCCTCTTGACCTCCTGAACATATTTCTGGCCAAAGAGTCCTTGATCTTGCGTTTTCTATACATACTCATAGACTCCTTCTGATGCTTCATAAGCCATATAGATGTTCATATCTGACCTGTTGAACTTATTTGTGGTCAAAGTGTCCTAAAATTTTTCAAACTACATAAAGTTATAGACTCCTTTTGATGATAAGTCAGCTATACAGAGGTCCCCTTTTGACCTCCTGAACATATTTCTGGCCAAAGAGTAATCGATCTTGATGCTTCATAAGCCATATAGATGTCCATATCTGACCTTTTGAACTTATTTGTGGTCAAAGTGTCCTAAAAAAATTTCAAACCAAATAAATTTATAGACTCCTTTTGATGATAAATCAGCTATACAGAGGGCCCCTTTTGACCTCCTGAACATGTTTCTGGCCAAAGAGTCCTTGATCTTGGGCTTTCTATACATACTTATAGATTCCTTCTGAGGCTTCATAAGCCATATAGATGTCCATATCTGACCTTTTGAACTTATTTGTGGTCAAAGTGTCCTCAAAATTTTTCAAACTATAGAAAGTTATAGACTCCTTTTGATGATAAATCAGCTATACAGCGGGCCCCCTTTGACCTCATGAACATAATTCTGGCCAAAGAGTCCTCGATCTTGGGCTTTCTATACATACTCATAGACTCCTTCTGATGCTTCATAAGCTATATAGATGTCCATATCTGACCTGTTGAACTTATTTGTGGTCAAAGTGTCCTAAAATTTTTCAAACTATATAAAGTCATAGACTCCTTTTCATGATAAGTCAGCTATACAAGGTCCCCTTTTGACCTCCTGAACATATTTCTGGCCAAAGAGTCCTCGATCTTGGGCTTTCTATACATACTCATAGACTCCTTCTGATGCTTCATAAGCCATATAGATGTCCATATCTGACCTTTTGAACTTATTTGTGGTCAAAGTGTCCTCAAAATTCTTCAAACTATAGAAAGTTATAGACTCCTTTTGATGATAAATCAGCTATACAGAGGTCCCCTTTTGACCTCCTGAACATATTTCTGGCCAAAGAGTCCTTGATCTTGCGTTTTCTATAAATACTCATAGACTCCTACTGATGCTTCATAAGCCATATAGATGTCCATATCTGACATTTTGAACTTATTTCAGGTCAAAGTGTCCTCAAAATTCTTCAAACTATAGAAAGTTATAGACTCCTTTTGATGATAAATCAGCTATACAGAGGTCCCCTTTTGACCTCCTGAACATATTTCTGGCCAAAGAGTCCTTGATCTTGGGCTTTCTATACATACTCATAGACTCCTTTTGATGCTTCATAAGCCATATAGATGTCCATATCTGACCTTTTGAACTTATTTGTGGTCAAAATGTCCTAACATTTTTTCAAACAATAGAAAGTTATAGACTCCTTTTTATGATAAATCAGCTATACAGAGGTCCCCTTTTGACCTCCTGAAAATATTTCTGGCCAAAGAGTCCTCGATCTTGGACTTTCTGTACATACTCATAGACTCCTTCTGATGCTTCTTAAGCCATATTGATGTCCATATCTGACCTTTTGAACTTATTTATTGTCAAAGTGTCTTAAAAAAATTTCAAACCAAATAAATTTATAGACTCCTTTTGATGATAAATCAGCTATACAGAGGGCCCCTTTTGACCTCCTGAACATGTTTCTGGCCAAAGAGTCCTTGATCTTGGGCTTTCTATACATACTCATAGACTCCTTCTGATGCTTCATAAGCCATATAGATGTCCATATCTGACCTTTTGAACTTATTTGTGGTCAAAGTGTCCTAACATTTTTTCAAACTATATAAAGTTATAGACTCCTTTTGATGATAAATCAGCTATACAGAGGGCCCCTTTTGACCTCCTGAACATATTTCTGGCCAAAGAGTCCTCGATCTTGGGCTTTCTACACATACTCATAGACTCCTTCTGATGCTTCATAAGCCATATAGATGTCCATATATGACATTTTGAACTTATTTGTGGTCAAAGTGTAATAAAAAAATTTTCAAACTATATAAAGTTATAGACTCCTTTTGATGATAAATCAGCTATACAGAGGTCCCCTTTTGATCTCCTGAACATGTTTCTGGCCAATGAGTCCTTGATCTTGGGCTTTCTATACATACTCATAGACTCCTTCTGATGCTTCATAAGCCATATAGATGTCCATATCTGACCTGTTGAACTTATTTGTGGTCAAAGTGTCCTAAATTTTTCAAACTACATAAAGTTATAGACTCCTTTTGATGATAAGTCAGCTATACAGAGGTCCCCTTTTGACCTCCTGAAAATATTTCTGGCCAAAGAGTCCTCGATCTTGGACTTTCTATACATAGTCATAGACTCCTTCTGATGCTTCATATGCCATATAGATGTCCAAATCTGACCTTTTGAACTTAATTGTGGTCAAAGTGTCCTAAAAAAAATTCAAACTATATAAAGTTATAGACTCCTTTTGATGATAAATCAGCTATACAGAGGGCCCCTTTTGACCTCCAGAACATATTTCTGGCCAAAGAGTCCTCGATCTTATGCTTTCTATACATACTCATAGACTCCTTCTGATGCTTCATAAGCCATATAGATGTCTATATCTGACCTGTTGAACTTATTTGTGGTCAAAGTGTCCTAAAATGTTTCAAACTACATAAAGTTATAGACTCCTTTTGATGATAAGTCAGCTATACAGAGGTCCCCTTTTGACCTCCTGAACATATTTCTGGCCAAAGAGTCATCGATCTTGATGCTTCATAAGCCATATAGATGTCCATATCTGACCTTTTGAACTTATTTGTGGTCAAAGTGTCCTAAAAAATTTTCAAACCAAATAAATTTATAGAATACTTTTGATGATAAATCAGCTATAAAGAGGTCCCCTTTTGACCTCCTGAACATGTTTCTGGCCAAAGAGTCCTCAATGTTGGGCTTTCTATACATACTCATAGATGCCTTCTGAGGCTTCATAAGCCATATAGATGTCCATATCTGACCTTTTGAACTTATTTGTGGTCAAAGTGTCCTCAAAATTCTTCAAACTATAGAAAGTTATAGACTCCATTTGATGATAAATCAGCTATAAAGAGGTCCCCTTTTGACCTCCTGAACATATTTCTGGCCAAAGAGTCCTCGATCTTGGGCTTTCTATACATACTCATAGACTCCTTATGATGCTTCATAAGCCATATAGATGTCCATATCTGACCTGTTGAACTTATTTGTGGTCAAAGTGTCCTAACATTTTTTCAAACTATAAAAAGTTATAGACTCCTTTTGATGATAAATCAGCTATACAGAGGTCCCCTTTTGACCTCCTGAAAATATTTCTGGCCAAAGAGTCCTCGATCTTGGACTTTCTATACATAGTCATAGACTCCTTCTGATGCTTCATATGCCATATAGATGTCCAAATCTGACCTTTTGAACTTATTTGTGGTCAAAGTGTCCTAAAAAAAATTCAAACTATATAAAGTTATAGACTCCTTTTGATGATAAATCAGCTATAGAGTGCCCCTTTTGACCTACGTTCTGTATTTCTGGCCAAAGAGTAATCGATCTTGATGCTTCATAAGCCATATAGATGTCCATATCTGAACTTTTGAACTTATTTATGGTCAAAGTGTCTTAAAAAAATTTCAAACCAAATTAATTTATAGACTCCTTTTGATGATAAATCAGCTATAAAGAGGTCCCCTTTTGACCTCCAGAACATATTTCTGGCCAACGAGTCCTCAATCTTGGGCTTTCTATACATACTCATAGATTCCTTCTGATGCTTCATAAGCCATATAGATGTCCATATCTGACCTTTTGAACTTATTTGTGGTCAAAGTGGCCTCAAAATTTTACAAACTATAGAAAGTTATAGACTCCTTTTGATGATAAATCAGCTATACAGAGGGCCCCTTTTGACCTCCTGAACATATTTCTGGCAAAAGAGTCCTCGATCTTGGGCTTTCTACACATACTCATAGACTCCTTCTGATGCTTCATAAGCCATATAGATGTCCATATCTGACCTGTTGAAATTATTTGTGGTCAAAGTGGCCTCAAAATTTTACAAACTATAGAAAGTTATAGACTCCTTTTTATGATAAATCAGCTATACAGAGGGCCCCTTTTGACGTCCAGAACATATTTCTGGCCAAAGAGTCCTCGATCTTATGCTTTCTATACATACTCATAGACTCCTTCTGATGCTTCATAAGCCATATAGATGTCCATATCTGACCTGTTGAACTTATTTGTGGTCAAAGTGTCCTAAAATTTTTCAAACTTTATAAAGTTATAGACTCCTTTTGATGATAAGTCAGCTATACAGAGGTGTCCTTTTGACCTCCTGAACATATTTCTGGCCAAAGAGTCCTCGATCTTGGGCTTTCTATACATACTCATAGACTCCTTCTGATGCTTCATAAGCCATATAGATGTCCATATCTGACCTTTTGAACTTATTTGTGGTCAAAGTGTCCTCAAAATTCTTCAAACTATATAAAGTTTTAGACTCCTTTTGATGATAAATCAGCTATACAGAGGTCCCCTTTTGACCTCCTGAACATGTTTCTGGCCAAAGAGTCCTTGATCTTGGGCTTTCTATACATACTCATAGACTCCTTCTAATGTTACATAAGCCATATAGATGTCCATATCTGACCTTTTGAACTTATTTCTGGTCATCAAAATTTTTTAACTATATAAAGTTATAGACTCTTTTTGATGATAAATCAGCTATTCAGAGGTCCCCTTTTGACCTACTGAACATATTTCTGGCCAAAGAGTCCTAAAAGATTAACACTATACATTCAGACTGATATCTTCGGATGTTATATCATCCTGACAAAAGTCCATATTTGACCTACCGAATTTTTTTCTGGCAAAGGAGTGAGTACTCGAAACTTGACCTTTCCATATATACTTGTTGACTCTTTCTGATGTTACGTCAGATATACAGAATTCCATATTTGACCCAAGGAACATATTTCTTGCCAAAGAGTCCTCGATCTTGGGCTTTCTATACATACTCATAGACTCCTTCTGATGCTTCATAAGCCATATAGATGTCCATATCTGACCTTTTGAACTTATTTCTGGTCAAAGTGTCCTCAAAAATTTTCAAACTATATAAAGTTATAGTCTCCTTCTGATAATAAATCAGCAATACAAAGGTCACCTTTTGACCTTCTGAACATATTTCTGGCCAAAGAATTCTTGAACATTATCTTGCTATACTACAGATTGACTTCTTGTGATGTTATATTAACCAGCCAGTAGTCTATTTTTGACCTACTGAAAATATTTCTGGGCAGAGTCCGTGAACATTAACTCACTATACAATATAGACTGACTTCTTGCAATGCCAAACCAGGCAGGCAGTAGTCCATATTTGACCGATTGAAAAAAAATTTGACCAAAGAGTTCTCAAAAGGATTTTGTCTATCATAATCTATAGACTCCTTCTGATGTTAAATCAGTCATACAAAAGTCCATATTTGACCTACCGATATTACTGGCCAAAGAGTCCTTAAAGATTAACACTATACATTCAGATTGATATCTTCGGATGTTATATCATCATGAGAAAAGTCCATATTTGACATCATGAAATTTTTTCTGGTCAAAGAGTCTAAACTTGACCATTCTATATATACTCATTGACTCTTTCTGATTCTTCATTAGCTATATAGATGTCCATATCTGGCGAATAGAAAATATTTTTGGCAAAAAGGTCCTCACAAGTTAACTTACTAAATACTCATAGACTTTTTCTGATGATACATCACTTTAACAGGTATGTGCCCCTTTTGAATATATTTTTGGCCAAAGAATCATTGAACATTAACTCTCTATACATATTGACTCAAGAGTCAAAATTTGACCTCTTTTGGTCTGATTTATCATCAGATGGAGTCTATAATTTTACATGTATGTACATGTACAAGTATGTATAGAAAGTTCAAGATTGGCCACAAATATGTCCCTTGGGTCAATTATGGACTTCTTTATGGCTGATGTAACATCAGATGGAGTAAACGAGTATGTATAGAAAGAAACAGCATAAGGAGTCAATGAGCATGTATAGAATGTTCAAGATCGAGGACTCTTTTACTAGAAATATGTTCAGTAGGTCAGTTATGAACAATTGTCTGGCTGATGAAACATCAGAAGGAGTCAATGAGCTTGTAAAGAAAGTTCAAAATCAAGGACTCTTTTACCAGAAATATTTTCAGTAGGTAAATTATGGAGTACTCTCTGGCCGATGAAGCACTAAAAGGAGTCAATGAGCATGTATAGAAAGTTCAAGTACATAGACTCGTTGGTCATTACGGACAGTTGTCTGGCCGATGTACTATCTGAAGAAGTCTATAAGTGTGAATAGAAAGTTCAAGATCAAGGACTCTTCAGTCAGAAATATGTTCAACATGTTAAATCTGAACTACTTTATGGCTAAAGAAACAAAATAAGGCGTCACTGAGAATGTATAGAAAGTTCAAAATCGAGGACTCTTTTACCAGAAATATTTTCAGTAGGTCCATTATTGACTACTGTCTGGCTGATGAAACACTAAAAGGAGTCAATTAGCATGTACAAAATTTTCAAGTCAGAAATATGTTCAACATGTCAAATCTGGACTTCTGTATGGCTAAAGAAACAAAATAAGGCATCACTGAGAATGTATAGAAAGTTCAAGATCGAGAACTCTTTTACTTTAATAGTCAATATCTACAATTGTCTGGCCGATGTACTATCTGAAAGAGTCTATAAGTATGAATAGAAAGTTCAAGATTGAGGACTCTTCGGTCAGAAATATGTTCATTATGTCAAATCAGAACTACTGCATGGCTGATGAAACACCAGAAAGAGTCTATGAGTATGTTTAAAAGGTTCAAGATCGAGGACTCTTTTGCCAGAAATATGTTTAGTGGGTCAAATATGGACTGCTGTCTGGCTGATGAATCAGAAGTCAATGAAGATTGAGGAAGAAGATTATGAATAGAAAGTTCAAGTTCAAAGACTCTTCAGGTAGAAATATGTTCAGTGGGTCAATTATCTATATGGAGTCACTGAGAATCTATATAGAAAGTTCAAGACAGAGGACTCTTTTACTATAAATATGTCCAGAGGGTCAATTATGGACTATTGTCTGCTTGTGAAACATCAGGAGTCAATGAGCCTATATAGAAAGTTCAAGTTCAAGACTCTTCGGGCAGCAATATGTTCAGTAGGTCAATTATGGACTAATGTCTGGCTGATGAAACACTAAAAGGAGTCAATTAGCATGTATTAGTTCAAGTTCATGGACTTGTTGGCCAGAAATATGTTTAATAATTAATATGGACAATTGTCTGTCCGATGTACTTTCTGAAAGAGTCTATAATTATGAATAGAAAGTTCAAGATCAAAGACTCTTTGGTCAGAAATATGTTAAACATGTCAAATCTGGACTTCTGTATGGCTGAAGAAACATCAGAAGTAAATGATTATGTATAGAAAGTTCAAGTTCATAGACTCTTCGGGCAGAAAAATGTTCAGTAGGTCAATTGTGGACAATTATCTGGCTGATGAAACATCAGAAGGAGTATGTATAGAAAGAATAAGATCAAGGTCTCTTTGGCCAGAAATATGTTCAATTGATCAAATTTTGAAATACTATATTGCTGTTGTAAAATCAGGAGTCATTGAGTATGTATTGAAAAATGTTTATAGACTCATTGGTCAGAAATAGGTTTAATAGGTCATATTGATACAATACAATACAATAATGTTTTGCTATTGTAACATCAGAAGGAGTCAATGTATAGAGAAATCAAGATTATAAACCCATCGCTCAGAAATTAGTTTAGTAGTCAATTATGGATAATTTTTTGGCTGAAGTACTATCTGAAAGCGTCTATGAGTATGTATAGAAAGATCAAGGACTCTTCCAGCCAGAAATATGTTCAATTGTCAAATATGGATAATAGCCTAGGTGATGAAAAATCAGAAGGAGATAGTAATTATGTATAGATAATTAAAGTTCTAGGTCTCTTTGGCCAGATATATGTTCAATGGGTCAAATTTGGACTAACAATATGGTTGATTTAACATCAAAAGTAGTCGATGAGAATGCATATAAACATACCTTTTGACGACTCTTTTGGCCAGAAATATGTTCTCTTGGTCAAATATGGACTGGTGGAAAATCAAAAATAGTCTAGGAGAAGGAACAGTAAGTTAAACTTTGATGATTCTTTTGCCAGAAATATGTTCAGTAGGTCAATAATTGACTTCTGTCTCAATGATGAAACATCAGAACAAGCCTATGATTATGTATAGAACGATCAAGATCGAGGACACTTTGGTTATAGAAATGTTCAATAGGTCAAATTTGAACTATACTGTATGGCTGATGAAACATCAGAAGGATTGTAAGAGCAATTAGTCTAGAAATTTAAAGTTCAAGGTCTCATGTCTAGAAATATGTTCAAAATATAAAATTTGAACTACTGTTCAAATACATTGGATAGCATACTTTGACCAGAAATATGTTAGTAGGTTAAATATGGACTTTTGTATGGCTAATGTATTATTAAGAGAAGTCAATAAGCAGAGAAAGTTAATGTTCAAAGACTCTTTGGCCAAAAATGTGTTCAGTAGTTCAAACAGGAACCTCTGTATGGCTAAATTAACATAATAAGAAACCCTTTGAGGACCATTTGACCAGAAATAAGTTCAATAGGTCAAATATGGAATTCTATATGTGGCTTATGAACCATCAGAAGTAGTCTAGGAGTGAGAATGCAAAGTTCAAGATTTAGGACTCTTTTTTTTATCAGAAGGAGTCTATAACTTTATATAGTTTGAATTTTTTTTAGGACACTTTGACCACAAATAAGTTCAAAATGTCAATATATGGACATCTATAAGGCTTATGAAGCATCAGAAGGAGTCTATGAGTATGTATAGAAAGCCCAAGATCGAGGACTCTTTGGCCAGAAATATATTCAGTAGGTCAAAAGGGGCCCTCTGTATAGCTGATTTATCATCAAAAGTAGTCTATAACTTTATTTGGTTTGAAAAAATTTTAGGACATTTTGACCACAAATAAGTTCAAAAGGTCAGATATGGACACCTATATGGCTTATGAAGCATCAGAAGGAGTCTATAACTTTATATAGTTTGAAATTTTTTTAGGACACTTTGACCACAAATAAGTTCAAAAGGTCAGATATGGACATCTATATGGCTTATGAAGCATCAGAAGGAGTCTATGAGTATGTATAGAAAGCCCAAGATCGAGGACTCTTTGGCCAGAAATATGTTCAGGAGGTCAAAAGGGGACCTCTGTATAGCTGACTTATCATCAAAAGGAGTCTATAACTTTATATAGTTAGAATTTTTTTAGGACACTTTGACCACAAATAAGTTCAAAATGTCAGATATGGAAATCTATATGGCTTATGAAGCACCAGAAGGAGTCTATGAGTATGTATAGAAAGCCCAAGATTGAGGACTCTTTGGCCAGAAATATGTTCAGGAGGTCAAAAGGGGACCTCTGTATAGCTGATTTATCATCAAAAGGAGTCTATAACTTTCTATAGTTTGAAGAATTTTGAGGACACTTTGACCACAAATAAGTTCAAAAGGTCAGATATGGACATGTATATGGCTTATGAAGCATCAGAAGGAGTCTATGAGTATGTATAGAAAGCCCAAGATCGAGGACTTTTTGGCCAGAAATATGTTCAGAAAGGGGGCCCTCTGTATAGCTGATTTATCATCAAAAGGAGTCTAAAACTTTCTATAGTTTGAAAACTTTTGAGGATACTTTGACCACAAATAAGTTCAAAAGGTCAGATATGGACATCTATATGGCTTATGAAGCATCAGAAGGAATCTGTGAGTATAGAAAGCCCAAGATTGAGGACTCTTTGGCCAGAAACATGTTCAGGAGGTCAAAAGGGGACCTCTTTATAGCTGATTTATCATCAAAAGTAGTCTATAACTTTATATAGTTTGAATTGTTTTTAGGACACTTTGACCACAAATAAGTTCAAAAGGTCAGATATGGAAATCTATATGGCTTATAAAGCATCAGAAGAAAGTCTATGAGTATGTATAGAAAGCATAAAATCGAGGACTCTTTGGCCAGAAATATGTTCTGGAGGTCAAAAGGGGACCTCTGTATAGCTGACTTATCATCAAAAGGAGTCTATAACTTTATATAGTTAGTATTTTTTTAGGACACTTTGACCACAAATAAGTTCAAAATGTCAGATATGGAAATCTATATGGCTTATGAAGCACCAGAAGGAGTCTATGAGTATGTATAGAAAGCCCAAGATCGAGGACTCGTTGGCCAGAAATATGTTCAGGAGGTCAAAAGGGGACCTCTGTATAGCTGATTTATCATCAAAAGGAGTCTATAAATTTATATAGTTAGAATTTTTTTAGGACACTTTGACCACAAATAAGTTCAAAATGTCAGATATGGAAATCTATATGGCTTATGAAGCATCAGAAGGAGTCTATGACTATGTATAGAAAGCATAAGATCGAGGACTCTTTGGCCAGACATATGTTCATGAGGTCAAAAGGGGCCTTCTGTATAGCTGATTTATCATCAAAAGGAGTCAATAACTTTCTATAGTTTGAACAATTTTGAGGACACTTTGACCACAAATAAGTTCAAAAGGTCCGATATGGACATCTATATGGCTCATGAAGCATCAGAAGGAATCTATGAGTATGTATAGAAAGCATAAGATGAAGGACTCTTTGGCCAGAAACATGTTTAGGAGGTCAAAATGGGACCTCTGTATAGCTGACTTATCATCAAAAGGAGTCTATAACTTTATATAGTTTGAATTGTTGTTAGGACACTTTGACCACAAATAAGTTCAAAAGGTCAGATATGGACATCTATATGGCTTATGAAGTATCAGAAGGAGTCTATGAGTATGTATAGAAAGCATAAGATCGAGGACTCTTTGGCCAGAAATATGTTCTGGAGGTCAAAAGGGGACCTCTGTATAGCTGACTTATCATCAAAAGGAGTCTATAACTTTATATAGTTAGAATTTTTTTAGGACACTTTGACCACAAATAAGTTCAAAATGTCAGATATGGAAATCTATATGGCTTATGAAGCACCAGAAGGAGTCTATGAGTATGTATAGAAAGCCCAAGATCGAGGACTCGTTGGCCAGAAATATGTTCAGGAGGTCAAAAGGGGACCTCTGTATAGCTGACTTATCATCAAAAGGAGTCTATAACTTTATATAGTTAGAATTTTTTTAGGACACTTTGACCACAAATAAGTTCAAAATGTCAGATATGGAAATCTATATGGCTTATGAAGCATTAGAAGGAGTCTATGACTATGTATAGAAAGCATAAGATCGAGGACTCGTTGGCCAGAAATATGTTCAGGAGGTCAAAAGGGGACCTCTGTATAGGTGACATCATCAAAAGGAGTCTATAACTTTATTTGGTTTGAATATTTTTTAGGACACTTTGACCACAAATAAGTTCAAAAGGTCAGATATGGACATCTATATGGCTTATGAAGCATCAGAAGGAATCTATGAGTATGTATAAAAAGCCCAATATTGAGGACTCTTTGGCCAGAAATATGTTCAGGAGGTCAAAGGGGGCCCTCTGTATAGCTGACTTATCATCAAAAGTAGTCTATAACTTTATTTGGTTTGAAAATTTTTTAGGACATTTTGACTACAAATAAGTTCAAAATGTCAGATATGGAAATCTATATGGCTTATGAAGCATCAGAAGAAAGTCTATGAGTATGTATAGAAAGCATAAAATCGAGGACTCTTTGGCCAGAAATATGTTCTGGAGGTCAAAAGGGGACCTCTGTATAGCTGATTTATCATCAAAAGGAGTCTATAACTTTATATAGTTTGAAAAATTTTAGGACACTTTGACTACAAATAAGTTCAAAATGACAGATATGGAAATCTATATGGCTTATGAAGCATCAGAAGGAGTCTATGAGTATGTATAGAAAGCCCAAGATTGAGGACTCTTTGGCCAGAATTATGTTCATGAGGTCAGAAGGGGCCTTCTGTATAGCTGATTTATCATCAAAAGGAGTCAATAACTTTCTATAGTTTGAACAATTTTGAGGACACTTTGACCACAAATAAGTTCAAAAGGTGGACATATATGGACATCTATATGGCTTATGAAGCATCAGAAGGAATCTATGAGTATGTATAGAAAGCCCAAGATTGAGGACTCTTTGGTCAGAAACATGTTCAGGAGGTCAAAAGGGGACCTTATTATAGCTGATTTATCATCAAAAGGAGTCTATAACTTTATTTGGTTTGAACTTTTTTTAGGACACTTTGACCACAAATAAGTTCAAAAGGTCAGATATGGACATCTATATGGCTCATGAAGCATCAGAAGGAATCTATGAGTATGTATAGAAAGCATAAGATCAAGGACTCTTTGGCCAGAAACATGTTCAGGAGGTCAAAAGGGGACCTCTGTATAGCTGACTTATCATCAAAAGGAGTCTATAACTTTATATAATTTGAATTGTTGTTAGGACACTTTGACCACAAATAAGTTCAAAAGGTCAGATATGGACATCTATATGGCTTATGAAGCATCAGAAGGAGTCTATGAGTATGTATAGAAAGCCCAAGATCGAGGACTCTTTGACCAGAAAAATGTTCTGGAGTCAAAAGGGGCCCTCTGTATAGCTGACTTATCATCAAAAGGAGTCTATAACTTTATATAGTTAGAATTTTTTTTAGGACACTTTGACCACAAATAAGTTCAAAAGGTCAGATATGGAAATCTATATGGCTTATGAAGCACCAGAAGGAGTCTATGAGTATGTATAGAAAGCCCAAGATCGAGGACTCTTTGGCCAGAAATATGGTCAGGAGGTCAAAAGTGGACCTCTGTATAGCTGACTTATCATCAAAAGGAGTCTATAACTTTATATAGTTAGAATTTTTTTTAGGACACTTTGACCACAAATAAGTTCAAAAGGTCAGATATGGAAATCTATATGGCTTATGAAGCATCAGGAGTCTATGAGTATGTATAGAAAATGCAAGATCGAGGACTCTTTGGCCGGAAAAATGTTCAGTAGGTCAGAAGGGGCCCTCTGTATAGCTGATTTATCATCAAAAGGAGTATATAACTTTCTATAGTTTGAAAAAATGTTAGAACACTTTGACCACAAATAAGTTCAAAAGTTCAGATAGGGACATCTATATGGCTTATGAAGCATCAGAAGGAGTCTATGAGTATGTATAGAAAGCCCAAGATCGAGGACTCTTTGGCCAGAAATATGTTCTGGAGGTCAAAAGGGGACCTCTGTATAGCTGATTTATCATCAAAAGGAGTCTATAACTTTATATAGTTTGAAAAATTTTAGGACACTTTGACTACAAATAAGTTCAAAATGTCAGATATGGAAATCTATATGGCTTATGAAGCATCAGAAGGAGTCTATGAGTATGTATAGAAAGCCCAAGATCGAGGACTCTTTGGCCAGAATTATGTTCATGAGGTCAAAAGGGGCCTTCTGTATAGCTGATTTATCATCAAAAGGAGTCAATAACTTTCTATAGTTTGAACAATTTTGAGGACACTTTGACCACAAATAAGTTCAAAAGGTCAGGTATGGACATCTATATGGCTTATGAAGCATCAGAAGGAGTCTATGAGTATGTATAGAAAGCATAAGATCGAGGACTCTTTGGCCAGAAATATGTTCAGGAGGATATGGATATGGTCAGATATGGACATCTATACGGCTTATGAAGCATCAGAAGGAATCGATGAGTATGTATAAAAAGCCCAATATTGAGGACTCTTTGGCCAGAAATATGTTCAGGAGGTCAAAAGGGGACCTCTGTATAGCTGACATCATCAAAAGGAGTCTATACATTTATATAGTTTGAATTTTTTTTAGGACACTTTGACCACAAATAAGTTCAAAAGGTCAGGTATGGACATCTATATGGCTTATGAAGCACCAGATGGAGTCTATGAGTATGTATAGAAAGCCCAAGATCAAGGACTCTTTGGCCAGAAATATGTTCAGGAGGTCAAAAGGGGCCCTCTGTATAGCTGATTTATCATCAAAAGGAGTCTATAAATTTATATAGTTTGAATTTTTTTTAGGACACTTTGACCACAAATAAGTTCAAAAGGTCAGGTATGGACATCTATATGGCTTATGAAGCATCAGAAGGAGTCTATGAGTATGTATAGAAAGCATAAGATCGAGGACTCTTTGGCCAGAAATATGTTCTGGAGGTCAAAAGGGGCCCTCTGTATAGCTGATTTATCATCAAAAGGAGTCTATAACTTTTTATAGTTTGAAATAATGTTAGGACACTTTGACCACAAATAAGTTCAAAAGGTCAGATATGGACATCTATATGGCTTATGAAGTATCAGAAGGAGTCTATGAGTATGTACAGAAAGCCCAAGATCAAGGACTCTTTGGCCAGAAATATGTTCAGGAGGATATGGATATGGTCAGATATGGACATCTATATGGCTTATGAAGCATCAGAAGGAATCGATGAGTATGTATAAAAAGCCCAATATTGAGGACTCTTTGGCCAGAAATATGTTCAGGAGGCAGAAGGGGCCCTCTGTATAGCTGATTTATCATCAAAAGGAGTATATAACTTTCTATAGTTTGAAAAAATGTTAGAACACTTTGACCACAAATAAGTTCAAAAGTTCAGATATGGACATCCATATGGCTTATGAAGCATCAGAAGGAGTCTATGAGTATGTATAGAAAGCCCAAGATCGAGGACTCTTTGGCCAGAAATATGTTCTGGAGGTCAAAAGGGGACCTCTGTATAGCTGATTTATCATCAAAAGGAGTCTATAACTTTATATAGTTTGAAAAATTTTAGGACACTTTGACTACAAATAAGTTCAAAATGTCAGATATGGAAATCTATATGGCTTATGAAGCATCAGAAGGAGTCTATGAGTATGTATAGAAAGCCCAAGATCGAGGACTCGTTGGCCAGAAATATGTTCAGGAGGTCAAAAGGGGACCTCTGTATAGCTGATTTATCATCAAAAGGAGTCTATAAATTTATATAGTTAGAATTTTTTTAGGACACTTTGACCACAAATAAGTTCAAAATGTCAGATATGGAAATCTATATGGCTTATGAAGCATCAGAAGGAGTCTATGACTATGTATAGAAAGCATAAGATCGAGGACTCTTTGGCCAGACATATGTTCATGAGGTCAAAAGGGGCCTTCTGTATAGCTGATTTATCATCAAAAGGAGTCAATAACTTTCTATAGTTTGAACAATTTTGAGGACACTTTGACCACAAATAAGTTCAAAAGGTCCGATATGGACATCTATATGGCTCATGAAGCATCAGAAGGAATCTATGAGTATGTATAGAAAGCATAAGATGAAGGACTCTTTGGCCAGAAACATGTTTAGGAGGTCAAAATGGGACCTCTGTATAGCTGACTTATCATCAAAAGGAGTCTATAACTTTATATAGTTTGAATTGTTGTTAGGACACTTTGACCACAAATAAGTTCAAAAGGTCAGATATGGACATCTATATGGCTTATGAAGTATCAGAAGGAGTCTATGAGTATGTATAGAAAGCATAAGATCGAGGACTCTTTGGCCAGAAATATGTTCTGGAGGTCAAAAGGGGACCTCTGTATAGCTGACTTATCATCAAAAGGAGTCTATAACTTTATATAGTTAGAATTTTTTTAGGACACTTTGACCACAAATAAGTTCAAAATGTCAGATATGGAAATCTATATGGCTTATGAAGCACCAGAAGGAGTCTATGAGTATGTATAGAAAGCCCAAGATCGAGGACTCGTTGGCCAGAAATATGTTCAGGAGGTCAAAAGGGGACCTCTGTATAGCTGACTTATCATCAAAAGGAGTCTATAACTTTATATAGTTAGAATTTTTTTAGGACACTTTGACCACAAATAAGTTCAAAATGTCAGATATGGAAATCTATATGGCTTATGAAGCATTAGAAGGAGTCTATGACTATGTATAGAAAGCATAAGATCGAGGACTCGTTGGCCAGAAATATGTTCAGGAGGTCAAAAGGGGACCTCTGTATAGGTGACATCATCAAAAGGAGTCTATAACTTTATTTGGTTTGAATATTTTTTAGGACACTTTGACCACAAATAAGTTCAAAAGGTCAGATATGGACATCTATATGGCTTATGAAGCATCAGAAGGAATCTATGAGTATGTATAAAAAGCCCAATATTGAGGACTCTTTGGCCAGAAATATGTTCAGGAGGTCAAAGGGGGCCCTCTGTATAGCTGACTTATCATCAAAAGTAGTCTATAACTTTATTTGGTTTGAAAATTTTTTAGGACATTTTGACTACAAATAAGTTCAAAATGTCAGATATGGAAATCTATATGGCTTATGAAGCATCAGAAGAAAGTCTATGAGTATGTATAGAAAGCATAAAATCGAGGACTCTTTGGCCAGAAATATGTTCTGGAGGTCAAAAGGGGACCTCTGTATAGCTGATTTATCATCAAAAGGAGTCTATAACTTTATATAGTTTGAAAAATTTTAGGACACTTTGACTACAAATAAGTTCAAAATGACAGATATGGAAATCTATATGGCTTATGAAGCATCAGAAGGAGTCTATGAGTATGTATAGAAAGCCCAAGATTGAGGACTCTTTGGCCAGAATTATGTTCATGAGGTCAGAAGGGGCCTTCTGTATAGCTGATTTATCATCAAAAGGAGTCAATAACTTTCTATAGTTTGAACAATTTTGAGGACACTTTGACCACAAATAAGTTCAAAAGGTGGACATATATGGACATCTATATGGCTTATGAAGCATCAGAAGGAATCTATGAGTATGTATAGAAAGCCCAAGATTGAGGACTCTTTGGTCAGAAACATGTTCAGGAGGTCAAAAGGGGACCTTATTATAGCTGATTTATCATCAAAAGGAGTCTATAACTTTATTTGGTTTGAACTTTTTTTAGGACACTTTGACCACAAATAAGTTCAAAAGGTCAGATATGGACATCTATATGGCTCATGAAGCATCAGAAGGAATCTATGAGTATGTATAGAAAGCATAAGATCAAGGACTCTTTGGCCAGAAACATGTTCAGGAGGTCAAAAGGGGACCTCTGTATAGCTGACTTATCATCAAAAGGAGTCTATAACTTTATATAATTTGAATTGTTGTTAGGACACTTTGACCACAAATAAGTTCAAAAGGTCAGATATGGACATCTATATGGCTTATGAAGCATCAGAAGGAGTCTATGAGTATGTATAGAAAGCCCAAGATCGAGGACTCTTTGACCAGAAAAATGTTCTGGAGTCAAAAGGGGCCCTCTGTATAGCTGACTTATCATCAAAAGGAGTCTATAACTTTATATAGTTAGAATTTTTTTTAGGACACTTTGACCACAAATAAGTTCAAAAGGTCAGATATGGAAATCTATATGGCTTATGAAGCACCAGAAGGAGTCTATGAGTATGTATAGAAAGCCCAAGATCGAGGACTCTTTGGCCAGAAATATGGTCAGGAGGTCAAAAGTGGACCTCTGTATAGCTGACTTATCATCAAAAGGAGTCTATAACTTTATATAGTTAGAATTTTTTTTAGGACACTTTGACCACAAATAAGTTCAAAAGGTCAGATATGGAAATCTATATGGCTTATGAAGCATCAGGAGTCTATGAGTATGTATAGAAAACGCAAGATCGAGGACTCTTTGGCCGGAAAAATGTTCAGTAGGTCAGAAGGGGCCCTCTGTATAGCTGATTTATCATCAAAAGGAGTATATAACTTTCTATAGTTTGAAAAAATGTTAGAACACTTTGACCACAAATAAGTTCAAAAGTTCAGATAGGGACATCTATATGGCTTATGAAGCATCAGAAGGAGTCTATGAGTATGTATAGAAAGCCCAAGATCGAGGACTCTTTGGCCAGAAATATGTTCTGGAGGTCAAAAGGGGACCTCTGTATAGCTGATTTATCATCAAAAGGAGTCTATAACTTTATATAGTTTGAAAAATTTTAGGACACTTTGACTACAAATAAGTTCAAAATGTCAGATATGGAAATCTATATGGCTTATGAAGCATCAGAAGGAGTCTATGAGTATGTATAGAAAGCCCAAGATCGAGGACTCTTTGGCCAGAATTATGTTCATGAGGTCAAAAGGGGCCTTCTGTATAGCTGATTTATCATCAAAAGGAGTCAATAACTTTCTATAGTTTGAACAATTTTGAGGACACTTTGACCACAAATAAGTTCAAAAGGTCAGGTATGGACATCTATATGGCTTATGAAGCATCAGAAGGAGTCTATGAGTATGTATAGAAAGCATAAGATCGAGGACTCTTTGGCCAGAAATATGTTCAGGAGGATATGGATATGGTCAGATATGGACATCTATACGGCTTATGAAGCATCAGAAGGAATCGATGAGTATGTATAAAAAGCCCAATATTGAGGACTCTTTGGCCAGAAATATGTTCAGGAGGTCAAAAGGGGACCTCTGTATAGCTGACATCATCAAAAGGAGTCTATACATTTATATAGTTTGAATTTTTTTTAGGACACTTTGACCACAAATAAGTTCAAAAGGTCAGGTATGGACATCTATATGGCTTATGAAGCACCAGATGGAGTCTATGAGTATGTATAGAAAGCCCAAGATCAAGGACTCTTTGGCCAGAAATATGTTCAGGAGGTCAAAAGGGGCCCTCTGTATAGCTGATTTATCATCAAAAGGAGTCTATAAATTTATATAGTTTGAATTTTTTTTAGGACACTTTGACCACAAATAAGTTCAAAAGGTCAGGTATGGACATCTATATGGCTTATGAAGCATCAGAAGGAGTCTATGAGTATGTATAGAAAGCATAAGATCGAGGACTCTTTGGCCAGAAATATGTTCTGGAGGTCAAAAGGGGCCCTCTGTATAGCTGATTTATCATCAAAAGGAGTCTATAACTTTTTATAGTTTGAAATAATGTTAGGACACTTTGACCACAAATAAGTTCAAAAGGTCAGATATGGACATCTATATGGCTTATGAAGTATCAGAAGGAGTCTATGAGTATGTACAGAAAGCCCAAGATCAAGGACTCTTTGGCCAGAAATATGTTCAGGAGGATATGGATATGGTCAGATATGGACATCTATATGGCTTATGAAGCATCAGAAGGAATCGATGAGTATGTATAAAAAGCCCAATATTGAGGACTCTTTGGCCAGAAATATGTTCAGGAGGCAGAAGGGGCCCTCTGTATAGCTGATTTATCATCAAAAGGAGTATATAACTTTCTATAGTTTGAAAAAATGTTAGAACACTTTGACCACAAATAAGTTCAAAAGTTCAGATATGGACATCCATATGGCTTATGAAGCATCAGAAGGAGTCTATGAGTATGTATAGAAAGCCCAAGATCGAGGACTCTTTGGCCAGAAATATGTTCTGGAGGTCAAAAGGGGACCTCTGTATAGCTGATTTATCATCAAAAGGAGTCTATAACTTTATATAGTTTGAAAAATTTTAGGACACTTTGACTACAAATAAGTTCAAAATGTCAGATATGGAAATCTATATGGCTTATGAAGCATCAGAAGGAGTCTATGAGTATGTATAGAAAGCCCAAGATCGAGGACTCGTTGGCCAGAAATATGTTCAGGAGGTCAAAAGGGGACCTCTGTATAGCTGATTTATCATCAAAAGGAGTCTATAAATTTATATAGTTAGAATTTTTTTAGGACACTTTGACCACAAATAAGTTCAAAATGTCAGATATGGAAATCTATATGGCTTATGAAGCATCAGAAGGAGTCTATGACTATGTATAGAAAGCATAAGATCGAGGACTCTTTGGCCAGACATATGTTCATGAGGTCAAAAGGGGCCTTCTGTATAGCTGATTTATCATCAAAAGGAGTCAATAACTTTCTATAGTTTGAACAATTTTGAGGACACTTTGACCACAAATAAGTTCAAAAGGTCCGATATGGACATCTATATGGCTCATGAAGCATCAGAAGGAATCTATGAGTATGTATAGAAAGCATAAGATGAAGGACTCTTTGGCCAGAAACATGTTTAGGAGGTCAAAATGGGACCTCTGTATAGCTGACTTATCATCAAAAGGAGTCTATAACTTTATATAGTTTGAATTGTTGTTAGGACACTTTGACCACAAATAAGTTCAAAAGGTCAGATATGGACATCTATATGGCTTATGAAGTATCAGAAGGAGTCTATGAGTATGTATAGAAAGCATAAGATCGAGGACTCTTTGGCCAGAAATATGTTCTGGAGGTCAAAAGGGGACCTCTGTATAGCTGACTTATCATCAAAAGGAGTCTATAACTTTATATAGTTAGAATTTTTTTAGGACACTTTGACCACAAATAAGTTCAAAATGTCAGATATGGAAATCTATATGGCTTATGAAGCACCAGAAGGAGTCTATGAGTATGTATAGAAAGCCCAAGATCGAGGACTCGTTGGCCAGAAATATGTTCAGGAGGTCAAAAGGGGACCTCTGTATAGCTGACTTATCATCAAAAGGAGTCTATAACTTTATATAGTTAGAATTTTTTTAGGACACTTTGACCACAAATAAGTTCAAAATGTCAGATATGGAAATCTATATGGCTTATGAAGCATTAGAAGGAGTCTATGACTATGTATAGAAAGCATAAGATCGAGGACTCGTTGGCCAGAAATATGTTCAGGAGGTCAAAAGGGGACCTCTGTATAGGTGACATCATCAAAAGGAGTCTATAACTTTATTTGGTTTGAATATTTTTTAGGACACTTTGACCACAAATAAGTTCAAAAGGTCAGATATGGACATCTATATGGCTTATGAAGCATCAGAAGGAATCTATGAGTATGTATAAAAAGCCCAATATTGAGGACTCTTTGGCCAGAAATATGTTCAGGAGGTCAAAGGGGGCCCTCTGTATAGCTGACTTATCATCAAAAGTAGTCTATAACTTTATTTGGTTTGAAAATTTTTTAGGACATTTTGACTACAAATAAGTTCAAAATGTCAGATATGGAAATCTATATGGCTTATGAAGCATCAGAAGAAAGTCTATGAGTATGTATAGAAAGCATAAAATCGAGGACTCTTTGGCCAGAAATATGTTCTGGAGGTCAAAAGGGGACCTCTGTATAGCTGATTTATCATCAAAAGGAGTCTATAACTTTATATAGTTTGAAAAATTTTAGGACACTTTGACTACAAATAAGTTCAAAATGACAGATATGGAAATCTATATGGCTTATGAAGCATCAGAAGGAGTCTATGAGTATGTATAGAAAGCCCAAGATTGAGGACTCTTTGGCCAGAATTATGTTCATGAGGTCAGAAGGGGCCTTCTGTATAGCTGATTTATCATCAAAAGGAGTCAATAACTTTCTATAGTTTGAACAATTTTGAGGACACTTTGACCACAAATAAGTTCAAAAGGTGGACATATATGGACATCTATATGGCTTATGAAGCATCAGAAGGAATCTATGAGTATGTATAGAAAGCCCAAGATTGAGGACTCTTTGGTCAGAAACATGTTCAGGAGGTCAAAAGGGGACCTTATTATAGCTGATTTATCATCAAAAGGAGTCTATAACTTTATTTGGTTTGAACTTTTTTTAGGACACTTTGACCACAAATAAGTTCAAAAGGTCAGATATGGACATCTATATGGCTCATGAAGCATCAGAAGGAATCTATGAGTATGTATAGAAAGCATAAGATCAAGGACTCTTTGGCCAGAAACATGTTCAGGAGGTCAAAAGGGGACCTCTGTATAGCTGACTTATCATCAAAAGGAGTCTATAACTTTATATAATTTGAATTGTTGTTAGGACACTTTGACCACAAATAAGTTCAAAAGGTCAGATATGGACATCTATATGGCTTATGAAGCATCAGAAGGAGTCTATGAGTATGTATAGAAAGCCCAAGATCGAGGACTCTTTGACCAGAAAAATGTTCTGGAGTCAAAAGGGGCCCTCTGTATAGCTGACTTATCATCAAAAGGAGTCTATAACTTTATATAGTTAGAATTTTTTTTAGGACACTTTGACCACAAATAAGTTCAAAAGGTCAGATATGGAAATCTATATGGCTTATGAAGCACCAGAAGGAGTCTATGAGTATGTATAGAAAGCCCAAGATCGAGGACTCTTTGGCCAGAAATATGGTCAGGAGGTCAAAAGTGGACCTCTGTATAGCTGACTTATCATCAAAAGGAGTCTATAACTTTATATAGTTAGAATTTTTTTTAGGACACTTTGACCACAAATAAGTTCAAAAGGTCAGATATGGAAATCTATATGGCTTATGAAGCATCAGGAGTCTATGAGTATGTATAGAAAACGCAAGATCGAGGACTCTTTGGCCGGAAAAATGTTCAGTAGGTCAGAAGGGGCCCTCTGTATAGCTGATTTATCATCAAAAGGAGTATATAACTTTCTATAGTTTGAAAAAATGTTAGAACACTTTGACCACAAATAAGTTCAAAAGTTCAGATAGGGACATCTATATGGCTTATGAAGCATCAGAAGGAGTCTATGAGTATGTATAGAAAGCCCAAGATCGAGGACTCTTTGGCCAGAAATATGTTCTGGAGGTCAAAAGGGGACCTCTGTATAGCTGATTTATCATCAAAAGGAGTCTATAACTTTATATAGTTTGAAAAATTTTAGGACACTTTGACTACAAATAAGTTCAAAATGTCAGATATGGAAATCTATATGGCTTATGAAGCATCAGAAGGAGTCTATGAGTATGTATAGAAAGCCCAAGATCGAGGACTCTTTGGCCAGAATTATGTTCATGAGGTCAAAAGGGGCCTTCTGTATAGCTGATTTATCATCAAAAGGAGTCAATAACTTTCTATAGTTTGAACAATTTTGAGGACACTTTGACCACAAATAAGTTCAAAAGGTCAGGTATGGACATCTATATGGCTTATGAAGCATCAGAAGGAGTCTATGAGTATGTATAGAAAGCATAAGATCGAGGACTCTTTGGCCAGAAATATGTTCAGGAGGATATGGATATGGTCAGATATGGACATCTATACGGCTTATGAAGCATCAGAAGGAATCGATGAGTATGTATAAAAAGCCCAATATTGAGGACTCTTTGGCCAGAAATATGTTCAGGAGGTCAAAAGGGGACCTCTGTATAGCTGACATCATCAAAAGGAGTCTATACATTTATATAGTTTGAATTTTTTTTAGGACACTTTGACCACAAATAAGTTCAAAAGGTCAGGTATGGACATCTATATGGCTTATGAAGCACCAGATGGAGTCTATGAGTATGTATAGAAAGCCCAAGATCAAGGACTCTTTGGCCAGAAATATGTTCAGGAGGTCAAAAGGGGCCCTCTGTATAGCTGATTTATCATCAAAAGGAGTCTATAAATTTATATAGTTTGAATTTTTTTTAGGACACTTTGACCACAAATAAGTTCAAAAGGTCAGGTATGGACATCTATATGGCTTATGAAGCATCAGAAGGAGTCTATGAGTATGTATAGAAAGCATAAGATCGAGGACTCTTTGGCCAGAAATATGTTCTGGAGGTCAAAAGGGGCCCTCTGTATAGCTGATTTATCATCAAAAGGAGTCTATAACTTTTTATAGTTTGAAATAATGTTAGGACACTTTGACCACAAATAAGTTCAAAAGGTCAGATATGGACATCTATATGGCTTATGAAGTATCAGAAGGAGTCTATGAGTATGTACAGAAAGCCCAAGATCAAGGACTCTTTGGCCAGAAATATGTTCAGGAGGATATGGATATGGTCAGATATGGACATCTATATGGCTTATGAAGCATCAGAAGGAATCGATGAGTATGTATAAAAAGCCCAATATTGAGGACTCTTTGGCCAGAAATATGTTCAGGAGGCAGAAGGGGCCCTCTGTATAGCTGATTTATCATCAAAAGGAGTATATAACTTTCTATAGTTTGAAAAAATGTTAGAACACTTTGACCACAAATAAGTTCAAAAGTTCAGATATGGACATCCATATGGCTTATGAAGCATCAGAAGGAGTCTATGAGTATGTATAGAAAGCCCAAGATCGAGGACTCTTTGGCCAGAAATATGTTCTGGAGGTCAAAAGGGGACCTCTGTATAGCTGATTTATCATCAAAAGGAGTCTATAACTTTATATAGTTTGAAAAATTTTAGGACACTTTGACTACAAATAAGTTCAAAATGTCAGATATGGAAATCTATATGGCTTATGAAGCATCAGAAGGAGTCTATGAGTATGTATAGAAAGCCCAAGATCGAGGACTCTTTGGCCAGAATTATGTTCATGAGGTCAAAAGGGGCCTTCTGTATAGCTGATTTATCATCAAAGGGAGTCAATAACTTTCTATAGTTTGAACAATTTTGAGGACACTTTGACCACAAATAAGTTCAAAAGGTCAGATATGGACATCTATATGGCTTATGAAGCATCAGAAGGAATCTATGAGTATGTATAGAAAGCCCAAGATTGAGGACTCTTTGGCCAGAAACATGTTCAGGAGGTCAAAAGGGGACCTTTTTATTGCTGATTTATCATCAAAAGGAGTCTATAACTTTATTTGGTTTGAACATTTTTTAGGACACTTTGACCACAAATAAGTTCAAAATGTCAGATATGGACATCTATATGGCTCATAAAGCATCAGAAGGAATCTATGAGTATGTATAGAAAGCATAAGATCAAGGACTCTTTGGCCAGAAACATGTTCAGGAGGTCAAAAGGGGACCTCTGTATAGCTGACTTATCATCAAAAGGAGTCTATAACTTTATATAGTTTGAATTGTTGTTAGGACACTTTGACCACAAATAAGTTCAAAAGGTCAGGTATGGACATCTATATGGCTTATGAAGCATCAGAAGGAGTCTATGAGTATGTATAGAAAGCATAAGATCGAGGACTCTTTGGCCAGAAATATGTTCTGGAGGTCAAAAGGGGCCCTCTGTATAGCTGATTTATCATCAAAAGGAGTCTATAACTTTTTATAGTTTGAAAAAATGTTAGGACACTTTGACCACAAATAAGTTCAAAAGGTCAGATATGGACATCTATATGGCTTATGAAGTATCAGAAGGAGTCTATGAGTATGTATAGAAAGCCCAAGATCAAGGACTCTTTGGCCAGAAATATGTTCAGGAGGATATGGATATGGTCAGATATGGACATCTGGCTTATGAAGCATCAGAAGGAATCGATGAGTATGTATAAAAAGCCCAATATTGAGGACAATATTGAGGACTATATGGCTTATGAAGTATCAGAAGGAGTCTATGAGTATGTATAGAAAGCCCAAGATCAAGGACTCTTTGGCCAGAAATATGTTCAGGAGGATATGGATATGGTCAAATATGGACATATGGCTTATGAAGCATCAGAAGGAATCGATGAGTATGTATAAAAAGCCCAATATTGAGGACTCTTTGGCCAGAAATATGTTCAGGAGGTCAGAAGGGGCCCTCTGTATAGCTGATTTATCATCAAAAGGAGTATATAACTTTCTATAGTTTGAAAAAATGTTAGAACACTTTGACCACAAATAAGTTCAAAAGTTCAGATATGGACATCCATATGGCTTATGAAGCATCAGAAGGAGTCTATGAGTATGTATAGAAAGCCCAAGATCGAGGACTCTTTGGCCAGAAATATGTTCTGGAGGTCAAAAGGGGACCTCTGTATAGCTGATTTATCATCAAAAGGAGTCTATAACTTTATTTGGTTTGAACATTTTTTAGGACACTTTGACCACAAATAAGTTCAAAATGTCAGATATGGACATCTATATGGCTCATAAAGCATCAGAAGGAATCTATGAGTATGTATAGAAAGCATAAGATCAAGGACTCTTTGGCCAGAAACATGTTCAGGAGGTCAAAAGGGGACCTCTGTATAGCTAACTTATCATCAAAAGGAGTCTATAACTTTATATAGTTTGAATTGTTGTTAGGACACTTTGACCACAAATAAGTTCAAAAGGTCAGGTATGGACATCTATATGGCTTATGAAGCATCAGAAGGAGTCTATGAGTATGTATAGAAAGCATAAGATCGAGGACTCTTTGGCCAGAAATATGTTCTGGAGGTCAAAAGGGGCCCTCTGTATAGCTGATTTATCATCAAAAGGAGTCTATAACTTTTTATAGTTTGAAAAAATGTTAGGACACTTTGACCACAAATAAGTTCAAAAGGTCAGATATGGACATCTATATGGCTTATGAAGTATCAGAAGGAGTCTATGAGTATGTATAGAAAGCCCAAGATCAAGGACTCTTTGGCCAGAAATATGTTCAGGAGGATATGGATATGGTCAGATATGGACATCTGGCTTATGAAGCATCAGAAGGAATCGATGAGTATGTATAAAAAGCCCAATATTGAGGACAATATTGAGGACTATATGGCTTATGAAGTATCAGAAGGAGTCTATGAGTATGTATAGAAAGCCCAAGATCAAGGACTCTTTGGCCAGAAATATGTTCAGGAGGATATGGATATGGTCAAATATGGACATATGGCTTATGAAGCATCAGAAGGAATCGATGAGTATGTATAAAAAGCCCAATATTGAGGACTCTTTGGCCAGAAATATGTTCAGGAGGTCAGAAGGGGCCCTCTGTATAGCTGATTTATCATCAAAAGGAGTATATAACTTTCTATAGTTTGAAAAATGTTAGAACACTTTGACCACAAATAAGTTCAAAAGTTCAGATATGGACATCCATATGGCTTATGAAGCATCAGAAGGAGTCTATGAGTATGTATAGAAAGCCCAAGATCGAGGACTCTTTGGCCAGAAATATGTTCTGGAGGTCAAAAGGGGACCTCTGTATAGCTGATTTATCATCAAAAGGAGTCTATAACTTTATATAGTTTGAAAAATTTTAGGACACTTTGACTACAAATAAGTTCAAAATGTCAGATATGGAAATCTATATGGCTTATGAAGCATCAGAAGGAGTCTATGAGTATGTATAGAAAGCCCAAGATCGAGGACTCTTTGGCCAGAATTATATTCATGAGGTCAAAAGGGGCCTTCTGTATAGCTGATTTATCATCAAAAGGAGTCAATAACTTTCTATAGTTTGAACAATTTTGAGGACACTTTGACCACAAATAAGTTCAAAAGGTCAGATATGGACATCTATATGGCTTATGAAGCATCAGAAGGAGTCTATGAGTATGTATAGAAAGCCCAAGATCGAGGACTCTTTGGCCAGAATTATGTTCATGAGGTCAAAAGGGGCCTTCTGTATAGCTGATTTATCATCAAAAGGAGTCAATAACTTTCTATAGTTTGAACAATTTTGAGGACACTTTGACCACAAATAAGTTCAAAAGGTCAGGTATGGACATCTATATGGCTTATGAAGCATCAGAAGGAGTCTATGAGTATGTATAGAAAGCATAAGATCGAGGACTCTTTGGCCAGAAATATGTTCAGGAGGATATGGATATGGTCAGATATGGACATCTATATGGCTTATGAAGCATCAGAAGGAATCGATGAGTATGTATAAAAAGCCCAATATTGAGGACTCTTTGGCCAGAAATATGTTCAGGAGGTCAAAAGGGGACCTCTGTATAGCTGACATCATCAAAAGGAGTCTATACATTTATATAGTTTGAATTTTTTTTAGGACACTTTGACCACAAATAAGTTCAAAAGGTCAGGTATGGACATCTATATGGCTTATGAAGCACCAGATGGAGTCTATGAGTATGTATAGAAAGCCCAAGATCAAGGACTCTTTGGCCAGAAATATGTTCAGGAGGTCAAAAGGGGCCCTCTGTATAGCTGATTTATCATCAAAAGGAGTCTATAAATTTATATAGTTTGAATTTTTTTTAGGACACTTTGACCACAAATAAGTTCAAAAGGTCAGGTATGGACATCTATATGGCTTATGAAGCATCAGAAGGAGTCTATGAGTATGTATAGAAAGCATAAGATCGAGGACTCTTTGGCCAGAAATATGTTCTGGAGGTCAAAAGGGGCCCTCTGTATAGCTGATTTATCATCAAAAGGAGTCTATAACTTTTTATAGTTTGAAATAATGTTAGGACACTTTGACCACAAATAAGTTCAAAAGGTCAGATATGGACATCTATATGGCTTATGAAGTATCAGAAGGAGTCTATGAGTATGTACAGAAAGCCCAAGATCAAGGACTCTTTGGCCAGAAATATGTTCAGGAGGATATGGATATGGTCAGATATGGACATCTATATGGCTTATGAAGCATCAGAAGGAATCGATGAGTATGTATAAAAAGCCCAATATTGAGGACTCTTTGGCCAGAAATATGTTCAGGAGGCAGAAGGGGCCCTCTGTATAGCTGATTTATCATCAAAAGGAGTATATAACTTTCTATAGTTTGAAAAAATGTTAGAACACTTTGACCACAAATAAGTTCAAAAGTTCAGATATGGACATCCATATGGCTTATGAAGCATCAGAAGGAGTCTATGAGTATGTATAGAAAGCCCAAGATCGAGGACTCTTTGGCCAGAAATATGTTCTGGAGGTCAAAAGGGGACCTCTGTATAGCTGATTTATCATCAAAAGGAGTCTATAACTTTATATAGTTTGAAAAATTTTAGGACACTTTGACTACAAATAAGTTCAAAATGTCAGATATGGAAATCTATATGGCTTATGAAGCATCAGAAGGAGTCTATGAGTATGTATAGAAAGCCCAAGATCGAGGACTCTTTGGCCAGAATTATGTTCATGAGGTCAAAAGGGGCCTTCTGTATAGCTGATTTATCATCAAAGGGAGTCAATAACTTTCTATAGTTTGAACAATTTTGAGGACACTTTGACCACAAATAAGTTCAAAAGGTCAGATATGGACATCTATATGGCTTATGAAGCATCAGAAGGAATCTATGAGTATGTATAGAAAGCCCAAGATTGAGGACTCTTTGGCCAGAAACATGTTCATGAGGTCAAAAGGGGACCTTTTTATTGCTGATTTATCATCAAAAGGAGTCTATAACTTTATTTGGTTTGAACATTTTTTAGGACACTTTGACCACAAATAAGTTCAAAATGTCAGATATGGACATCTATATGGCTCATAAAGCATCAGAAGGAATCTATGAGTATGTATAGAAAGCATAAGATCAAGGACTCTTTGGCCAGAAACATGTTCAGGAGGTCAAAAGGGGACCTCTGTATAGCTGACTTATCATCAAAAGGAGTCTATAACTTTATATAGTTTGAATTGTTGTTAGGACACTTTGACCACAAATAAGTTCAAAAGGTCAGGTATGGACATCTATATGGCTTATGAAGCATCAGAAGGAGTCTATGAGTATGTATAGAAAGCATAAGATCGAGGACTCTTTGGCCAGAAATATGTTCTGGAGGTCAAAAGGGGCCCTCTGTATAGCTGATTTATCATCAAAAGGAGTCTATAACTTTTTATAGTTTGAAAAAATGTTAGGACACTTTGACCACAAATAAGTTCAAAAGGTCAGATATGGACATCTATATGGCTTATGAAGTATCAGAAGGAGTCTATGAGTATGTATAGAAAGCCCAAGATCAAGGACTCTTTGGCCAGAAATATGTTCAGGAGGATATGGATATGGTCAGATATGGACATCTGGCTTATGAAGCATCAGAAGGAATCGATGAGTATGTATAAAAAGCCCAATATTGAGGACAATATTGAGGACTATATGGCTTATGAAGTATCAGAAGGAGTCTATGAGTATGTATAGAAAGCCCAAGATCAAGGACTCTTTGGCCAGAAATATGTTCAGGAGGATATGGATATGGTCAAATATGGACATATGGCTTATGAAGCATCAGAAGGAATCGATGAGTATGTATAAAAAGCCCAATATTGAGGACTCTTTGGCCAGAAATATGTTCAGGAGGTCAGAAGGGGCCCTCTGTATAGCTGATTTATCATCAAAAGGAGTATATAACTTTCTATAGTTTGAAAAAATGTTAGAACACTTTGACCACAAATAAGTTCAAAAGTTCAGATATGGACATCCATATGGCTTATGAAGCATCAGAAGGAGTCTATGAGTATGTATAGAAAGCCCAAGATCGAGGACTCTTTGGCCAGAAATATGTTCTGGAGGTCAAAAGGGGACCTCTGTATAGCTGATTTATCATCAAAAGGAGTCTATAACTTTATATAGTTTGAAAAATTTTAGGACACTTTGACTACAAATAAGTTCAAAATGTCAGATATGGAAATCTATATGGCTTATGAAGCATCAGAAGGAGTCTATGAGTATGTATAGAAAGCCCAAGATCGAGGACTCTTTGGCCAGAATTATATTCATGAGGTCAAAAGGGGCCTTCTGTATAGCTGATTTATCATCAAAAGGAGTCAATAACTTTCTATAGTTTGAACAATTTTGAGGACACTTTGACCACAAATAAGTTCAAAAGGTCAGATATGGACATCTATATGGCTTATGAAGCATCAGAAGGAATCTATGAGTATGTATAAAAAGCCCAATATTGAGGACTCTTTGGCCAGAAATATGTTCAGGAGGTCAGAAGGGGCCCTCTGTATAGCTGATTTATCATCAAAAGGAGTATATAACTTTCTATAATTTGAAAAAATGTTAGAACACTTTGACCACAAATAAGTTCAAAATGTCAGATATGGACATCTATATGGCTTATGAAGTATCAGAAGGAGTCTATGAGTATGTATAGAAAGCCCAAGATCAAGGACTCTTTGGCCAGAAATATGTTCAGGAGGATATGGATATGGTCAGATATGGACATCTGGCTTATGAAGCATCAGAAGGAATCGATGAGTATGTATAAAAAGCCCAATATTGAGGACAATATTGAGGACTATATGGCTTATGAAGTATCAGAAGGAGTCTATGAGTATGTATAGAAAGCCCAAGATCAAGGACTCTTTGGCCAGAAATATGTTCAGGAGGATATGGATATGGTCAAATATGGACATATGGCTTATGAAGCATCAGAAGGAATCGATGAGTATGTATAAAAAGCCCAATATTGAGGACTCTTTGGCCAGAAATATGTTCAGGAGGTCAGAAGGGGCCCTCTGTATAGCTGATTTATCATCAAAAGGAGTATATAACTTTCTATAGTTTGAAAAAATGTTAGAACACTTTGACCACAAATAAGTTCAAAAGTTCAGATATGGACATCCATATGGCTTATGAAGCATCAGAAGGAGTCTATGAGTATGTATAGAAAGCCCAAGATCGAGGACTCTTTGGCCAGAAATATGTTCTGGAGGTCAAAAGGGGACCTCTGTATAGCTGATTTATCATCAAAAGGAGTCTATAACTTTATATAGTTTGAAAAATTTTAGGACACTTTGACTACAAATAAGTTCAAAATGTCAGATATGGAAATCTATATGGCTTATGAAGCATCAGAAGGAGTCTATGAGTATGTATAGAAAGCCCAAGATCGAGGACTCTTTGGCCAGAATTATATTCATGAGGTCAAAAGGGGCCTTCTGTATAGCTGATTTATCATCAAAAGGAGTCAATAACTTTCTATAGTTTGAACAATTTTGAGGACACTTTGACCACAAATAAGTTCAAAAGGTCAGATATGGACATCTATATGGCTTATGAAGCATCAGAAGGAATCTATGAGTATGTATAAAAAGCCCAATATTGAGGACTCTTTGGCCAGAATTATGTTCATGAGGTCAGAAGGGGCCCTCTGTATAGCTGATTTATCATCAAAAGGAGTATATAACTTTCTATAGTTTGAAAAAATGTTAGAACACTTTGACCACAAATAAGTTCAAAATGTCAGATATGGACATCTATATGGCTCATAAAGCATCAGAAGGAATCTATGAGTATGTATAGAAAGCATAAGATCAAGGACTCTTTGGCCAGAAACATGTTCAGGAGGTCAAAAGGGGACCTCTGTATAGCTGACTTATCATCAAAAGGAGTCTATAACTTTATATAGTTTGAATTGTTGTTAGGACACTTTGACCACAAATAAGTTCAAAAGGTCAGATATGGACATCTATATGGCTTATGAAGCATCAGAAGGAGTCTATGAGTATGTATAGAAAGCCCAAGATCGAGGACTCTTTGGCCAGAAATATGGTCAGGAGGTCAAAAGTGGACCTCTGTATAGCTGACTTATCATCAAAAGGAGTCTATAACTTTATATAGTTAGAATTTTTTTTAGGACACTGACCACAAATAAGTTCAAAAGGTCAGATATGGAAATCTATATGGCTTATGAAGCATCAGGAGTCTATGAGTATGTATAGAAAACGCAAGATCGAGGACTCTTTGGCCGGAAAAATGTTCAGTAGGTCAGAACGGGCCCTCTGTATAGCTGATTCATCATCAAAAGGAGTATATAACTTTCTATAGTTTGAAAAAATGTTAGAACACTTTGACCACAAATAAGTTCAAAAGTTCAGATATGGACATCTATATGGCTTATGAAGCATCAGAAGGAGTCTATGAGTATGTATAGAAAGCCCAAGATCGAGGACTCTTTGGCCAGAAATATGTTCTGGAGGTCAAAAGGGGCCTTCTGTATAGCTGATTTATCATCAAAAGGAGTCAATAACTTTCTATAGTTTGAACAATTTTGAGGACACTTTGACCACAAATAAGTTCAAAAGGTCAGATATGGACATCTATATGGCTTATGAAGCATCAGAAGGAATCTATGAGTATGTATAGAAAGCCCAAGATTGAGGACTCTTTGGCCAGAAACATGTTCAGGAGGTCAAAAGGGGACCTTTTTTTGCTGATTTATCATCAAAAGGAGTCTATAACTTTATTTGGTTTGAACATTTTTTAGGACACTTTGACCACAAATAAGTTCAAAATGTCAGATATGGAAATCTATATGGCTTATGAAGCACCAGATGGAGTCTATGAGTATGTATAGAAAGCCCAAGATCAAGGACTCTTTGGCCAGAAATATGTTCAGGAGGTCAAAAGGGGCCCTCTGTATAGCTGATTTATCATCAAAAGGAGTCAATAACTTTCTATAGTTTGAACAATTTTGAGGACACTTTGACCACAAATAAGTTCAAAAGGTCAGATATGGACATCTATATGGCTTATGAAGCATCAGAAGGAATCTATGAGTATGTATAGAAAGCCCAAGATTGAGGACTCTTTGGCCAGAAACATGTTCAGGAGGTCAAAAGGGGACCTTTTTTTGCTGATTTATCATCAAAAGGAGTCTATAACTTTATTTGGTTTGAACATTTTTTAGGACACTTTGACCACAAATAAGTTCAAAATGTCAGATATAGAAATCTATATGGCTTATGAAGCACCAGATGGAGTCTATGAGTATGTATAGAAAGCCCAAGATCAAGGACTCTTTGGCCAGAAATATGTTCAGGAGGTCAAACGGGGACCTCTGTATAGCTGACTTATCATCAAAAGGAGTCTATAACTTTATATAGTTTGAATTTTTTTTAGGACACTTTGACCACAAATAAGTTCAAAAGGTCAGATATGGACATCTATATGGCTTATGAAGCATCAGAAGGAGTCTATGAGTTTGTATAGAAAGCCCAAGATCGAGGACTCTTTGGCCAGAAATATGTTCAGGAGGTCAAAAGGGGCCATCTGTATAGCTAATTTATCATCAAAAGGAGTCTATAACTTTATATAGTTTGAAAAAATGTTAGGACACTTTGACCACAAATAAGTTCAAAAGGTCAGATATGGACATCTATATGGCTTATGAAGCATCAGAAGGAGTCTATAAGTATGTATAGAAAGCCCAAGATCGAGGACTCTTTGACCAGAAAAAAGTTCTGGAGGTCAAAAGGGGACCTCTGTATAGCTGACATCATCAAAAGGAGTCTATAACTTTATATAGTTTGAATTGTTGTTAGGACACTTTGACCACAAAAAAGTTCAAAAGGTCAGATATGGACATCTATATGGCTCATGAAGCATCAGAAGGAATCTATGAGTATGTATAGAAAGCATAAGATCAAGGACTCTTTTGTCGTAAAAATATTCAGTAGGTCAGAAGGGGACCTCTGTATAGCTGATTTATCATCAAACGGAGTCTATAACTTTATATAGTTTGAAAAATTTTAGGACACTTTGACCACAAATAAGTTCAAAATGTCAGATATGGAAATCTATATGGCTTATGAAGCATCAGAAGGAGTCTATGAGTATGTATAGAAAGACCCAGATCGAGGACTCTTTGGAAAGAATTATGTTCATGAGGTCAAAAGGGGCCTTCTGTATAGCTGATTTATCATCAAAAGGAGTC
Organism: Vimba vimba; assembly: GCA_022828995.1. Taxonomy (NCBI): domain Eukaryota; kingdom Metazoa; phylum Chordata; class Actinopteri; order Cypriniformes; family Leuciscidae; genus Vimba; species Vimba vimba. The sequence goes on from CM040826.1 coordinate 7,036,762, forward strand.
TATACCTTTATTTGGTTTGAACATTTTTTAGGACACTTTGACCACAAATAAGTTCAAAAGGTCAGATATGGACATCTTATATAGCTTATGAAGTATCAGAAGGAGTCTATGAGTATGTACTGTATAGAAAGCCCAAGATCAAGGAATCTTTGGCCAGAAATATGTTCAAAAGGTCAGATATGGACATCTATATGGCTTATGAAGCATCAGAAGGAGTCTATGAGTTTGTATAGAAAGCCCAAGATCGAGGACTCTTTGGCCAGAAATATGTTCAGGAGGTCAAAAGGGGCCATCTGTATAGCTAATTTATCATCAAAAGGAGTCTATAACTTTATATAGTTTGAAAAAATGTTAGGACACTTTGACCACAAATAAGTTCAAAAGGTCAGATATGGACATCTATATGGCTTATGAAGCATCAGAAGGAGTCTATAAGTATGTATAGTATGTATATGCCCAAGATCGAGGACTCTTTGACCAGAAAAAAGTTCTGGAGGTCAAAAGGGGACCTCTGTATAGCTGACATCATCAAAAGGAGTCTATAACTTTATATAGTTTGAACAATTTTTAGGACACTTTGACCACAAGTAAGTTCAAAAGGTCAGATATGGACATCTATATGGCTTATGAAGCATCAGAAGGAATCTATGAGTATGTATAGAAAGCCCAAGATTGAGGACTCTTTGGCCAGAAACATGTTCAGGAGGTCAAAAGGGGACCTTTTTATAGCTGATTTATCATCAAAAGGAGTCTATAACTTTATTTGGTTTGAACATTTTTTAGGACACTTTGACCACAAATAAGTTCAAAAGGTCAGATATGGACATCTATATAGCTTATGAAGTATCAGAAGGAGTCTATGAGTATGTATAGAAAGACCAAGATCAAGGACTCTTTGGCCAGAAATATTTTCAGGAGGTCAAAAGGGGACCTCTGTATAGCTGATTTATCATCAAAAGGAGTCTATAACTTTATATAGTTTGAATTATTTTTAGGACACTTTGACCACAAATAAGTTCAAAAGGTCAGATATGGACACCTATATGGCTTATGAAGCATCAGAAGGAGTCTATAACTTTATATAGTTTGAAAAATTTTTAGGACACTTTGACCACAAATAAGTTCAAAAGGTCAGATATGGACATCTATATGGCTTATGAAGCATCAGAAGGAGTCTATGAGTATGTATAGAAAGCCCAAGATCGAGGACTCTTTGGCCAGAAATATGTTCAGGAGGTCAAAAGGGGACCTCTGTATAGCTGACTTATCATCAAAAGGAGTCTATAACTTTATATAGTTTGAATTGTTGTTAGGACACTTTGACCAGAAATAAGTTCAAAAGGTCAGATATGGACATATATATGGCTTATGAAGCATCAGAAGGAGTTGGACTATTAGTATTTATAGAAAGCCCAAGATCAAGGACTCGTTTGCCAAAAATATGTTCAATCAGTTAAATATGGACTACTGTCTGGCTTATATAACATCACAAGAAATCAGTCTTGTATGTTTAGTAAGTTAATGTTCAAGTACTCTTTATCCAGAAATGTTTTCAGTAGTTCAAAAATGGACTTCTGTATGGCTGATGTAACATCAGAAAGATTCTACAAGAATGTATAGAATGTTTAAGATCGATTACTCTTGGGTCAGAAATATGTGCAATATGTGAAATATGTTTGACCAAACATGGACTACTGTCTTGCTAATACAACATCACAAGAAGTAAGTAACATCATTCTTTAAGTAAGAAGTCAGTAAGAACTCTTTGGACAGAAAATATGTTCTGTAGGTCAAAGAGGGACCTCTGTAGGCCTGATTTGACACATGACATATGTGCATTGGCATTGCACAATAACTAACTTATTCATTTTTTCTTTTAAGGGAAATTATTGCATTTACCTCTTGCGTTACAATGCATAGAATAAACTACTTCATACCTCATTTGCAATGAAAACATAACATGAGTGTTGCATTGCACAAACGATCGAAGAATTAGCGTTGAATAATAATGTATTATTATTATTATTATTATCTAACTATATCAGTTAGATCTTTTATGCAGTGGAATATAAACTCCAAAAATGGTATCTCTTCAATGCACATCGGAATGAGATAGTTATTGTGTGTTTGTGATGCACTCATAGCTTATATGTTATTCTTCAATGCACAAAGTTTGATCTTGTGTAAAATACAATGCAATAGCACATATTGTATTTCCTCAAAGCAAAAAGCAATGGAGTTTGGGAATGAGTTACTTCTGGTGTGTAATGCAATGCAAGAAGTGCATAGCCTATATGTTATTCTTCAATGCACAGCGTTAGATCGTTATTGCAATGCAATGCAACAGCACACAAGTTATTTCTTTAATGAACATGGGATTGAGTTAGTTCTGGTGTGCAATGCAATGCGAAAAGTGCATAACCCATATGTTATTCTTCAGTGCACAACGTTATATCGTTTGTGCAATGCAATGCAACAACACATATGTTATCTCTTTAATGAACATGGGAATGAGTTAGTTCTGGTGTGCAATGCAAAACAAAAAGTGCATAACCTATATGTTATTCTTCAGTGCACAACGTTATATCGTTTGTGCAATGCAATGCAACAACACATATGTTATCTCTTTAATGAACATGGGAATGAATGAGTTAGTTCTGGTGTGCAATGCAAAACAAAAAGTGCATAACCTATATGTTATTCTTCAGTGCACAACGTTAGATCGTTTGTGCAATGCAATGCAATGCAATGCAATGCAATGCAATGCAATGCAACAACACACATTATCTCTTTAATGAACATGGGAATGATTTAGTTCTGGTGCATTGCAATGCAATGCAATGCAATGCACCAACAAACGTTATCTCTTTAATGAACATGGGAATGATTTAGTTCTGGTGTGCAATGCAATGCAATGCAAAAAGTGCATAACCTATGTTATTCTTCAGTGCACAAAGTTAGATCGTTAGTGTAATGCAATGCAATGCAATGCAATGCAATGCAATGCAATGCAATGCAATGCAATGCAACAACACACATATCATCTCTATAATGAACTTGGAAATGATTTTGTTCTGCTGTTCAATGCAGTGAAATGTAAAAAGGGCATAACCTATATGTTATTCTTCAGTGCACAAAGTTAGATCGTTAGTGCAATGCAATGCAATGCAGTGCAAAGCATTGCAAATCAATGCAAAGCAGTGCAAAGCAATGCAATGCAATGCAATGCAATGCACCAACAAATGTTATCTCTTTAATGAACATGGGAATGATTTAGTTCTTGTGTGCAATGCAGTGAAATGCAAAAAGGGCATAACCTATATGTTTATTCTTCAGTGCACAAAGTTAGATCGTTAGTGCAATGCAATGCAATGCAGTGCAAAGCATTGCAAATCAATGCAAAGCAGTGCAAAGCAATGCAATGCAATGCAATGCAATGCAATGCAATGCGCCAACAAACGTTATCTCTTTAATGAACATGGGAATGATTTAGTTCTGGTGTGCAATGCAGTGAAATGCAAAAAGGGCATAACCTATATGTTTTTCTTCAGTGCACAAAGTTAGATCGTTAGTGCAATGCAATGCAATGCAGTGTAAAGCATTGCAAATCAATGCAAAGCAGTGCAAAGCAATGCAATGCAATGCAATACAATGCAATGCAACAACACACATTATCTCTTTAATGAACATGGGAATGATTTAGTTCTGGTGTGCAATGCAATGCAATGCAAAAAGTGCATAACCTATATGTTTTTCTTCAGTGCACAACGTTAGATCGGTTGTGCAATGCAATGCAATGCAATGCAATGCAACAACACACGTTATGTCTTTAATCAACATGGGAATGAGTTAGTTCTGGTGTGCAATTCAATGCAAAAAGTGCATAACCTATATGCTTTTCTTCAAGTGCACAACGTTAGATCGTTTGTGCAATGCAATGCAATGCAACAACACACGGTATCTCTTTAATGAACATGGGAATGATTTAGTTCTGGTATGCAATACAATGCAATGCGAAAAGTGCATAGCCTATATGTTATTCTTCAGTGCACAACGTTAGATCGTTAGTGCAATGCAATGCAGGGCAAAGCAATGCAGATCAATGTAATGCAATGCAATGCAATGCAAAAACATTCGTTATGTCTTTAATCAACATGGGAATGAGGTAGTTCTGGTGTGCAATGCAATGCAAAGAGTGCATAACCTATATGTTTTTCTTCAAGTGCACAACGTTAGATCGTTTGTGCAATGCAATGCAATGCAATGCAACAACACATGGTATCTCTTTAATGAACATGGGAATGATTTAGTTCTGGTATGCAATGCAATGCAATGCGAAAAGTGCATAGCCTATATGTTATTCTTCAGTGCACAACGTTAGATCGTTAGTGCAATGCAATACAATGCAGTGCAAAGCATTGCAAATCAATGCAAAGCAGTGCAAAGCAATGCAATGCAATGCAATGCACCAACAAACGTTATCTCTTTAATGAACATGGGAATGATTTAGTTCTGGTGTGCAATGCAGTGAAATGCAAAAAGGGCATATGTTATTCTTCAGTGCACAAAGTTAGATCGTTAGTGCAATGCAATGCAATGCAGTGCAAAGCATTGCAAATCAATGCAAAGCAGAGCAAAGCAATGCAATGCAATGCAATACAATGCAATGCAAAAACAAACATTATCTCTTTAATGAACATGGGAATGATTTAGTTCTGGTGTGCAATGCAATGCAATGCAAAAAGTGCATAACCTATATGTTTTTCTTCAGTGCACAACATTAGCTCGGTTGTGCAATGCAATGCAATGCAATGCAACAACACACGGTATCTCTTTAATGAACATGGGAATGATTTAGTTCTGGTATGCAATGCAATGCAATGCGAAAAGTGCATAGCCTATATGTTATTTTCAGTGCACAATGTTAGATCGTTAGTGCAATGCAATGCAGGGCAAAGCAATGCAAATCAATGTAATGCAATGCAATGTAATGCATTGCAATGCAATGCAATGCAATGCAATGCAATGCAATACAATGCAATGCAATGCAACAAACGTTATGTCTTCAATGAACATGGGAATGATTTAGTTCTGGTGTGCAATGCAATGCAATGCAAAAAGTGCATAACCTATATGTTATTTTCAGTGCACAACGTTAGATCGTTAGTGCAATGCAATGCAGGGCAAAGCAATGCAAATCAATGTAATGCAATGCAATGCAATGCATTGCAATGCAATACAATGCAATGCAATGCAATGCAACAAACGTTTTGTCTTCAATGAACATGGGAATGATTTAGTTCTGTTGTGCAATGCAATGCAATGCAAAAAGTGCATAACCTATATGTTATTCTTCAGTGCACAACATTAGTTCGTTAGTGCAATGCAATGCAATGCAGCGCAAAGCAATGCAAATCAATATAATGCAATACAATGCAATGCAAAAACATTCGCTATGTCTTTAATCAACATGGGAATGAGGTAGTTCTGGTGTGCAATGCAATGCAAAAAGTAACCTATATGTTTTTCTTCAAGTGCACAACGTTAGATCGTTTGTGCAATGCAATGCAGGGCAAAGCAATGCAAATCAATGTAATGCAAGCAATGCAATGCAACAAACGTTATGTCTTCAATGAACATGGGAATGATTTAGTTTTGGTGTGCAATGCAATGCAATGCAAAAAGTGCATAACCTATATGTTATTCTTCAATGCACAACATTAGTTCGTTAGTGCAATGCAATGCAATGCAATGCAGTGCAAAGCAATACAAATCAATGCAATGCAATACAATGCAATGCAATAACACACGTATCTCTTTAATGAACTTGGGAATGATTTTGTTCTGGAGTGCAATGCAATGCGAAAAGAGCATAATCTATATGTTATTCTTCAGTGCACAGCATTAGATCGTTTGTGAAATGCAATGCAATGCAATGCACCAACAAACGTTATCTCTTTAATGAACATGGGAATGATTTAGTTCTGGTGTGCAGTGCAGTGAAATGCAAAAAGTGCATAACCTATATGTTATTCTTCAGTGCACAAAGTTAGATCGTTAGTGCAATGCAATGCAATGCAGTGCAAAAGCATTGCAAATCAATGCAATGCAATGCAATGCAACAACACACGTTATGTCTTTAATCAACATAGGAATTAGGTAGTTCTGGTGTGCAAAGCAATACAATGCAAAAAGTGCATAACCTATATGTTTTTCTTCAGTGCACAACGTTAGATCGTTTGTGCAATGCAATGCAATGCAGTGCAAAAGCATTGCAAAGCAATGCAAATCAGTTCAATGCAATACAATGCAATGCAATAACACACATTATCTCTTTAATGAACATGACAATGATTTAGTTCTGGTGTGCAAAGCAATACAATGCAAAAAGTGCATAACCGATATGTTATTCTTCAGTGCACAACGTTAGATCGTTAGTGCAATGCAATGCAATGCAGTGCAAAGCAATGCAAATCAATATAATGCAATACAATGCAATGCAAAAACACTCGTTATGTCTTTAATCAACATGGGAATGAGGTAGTTCTGGTGTGCAATGCAATGCGAAAAGTGCATAACCTATATGTTATTCTTCAGTGCACAACGTTAGATCGTTAGTGCAATGCAATGCAATGCAACGCAGTGCAAAGCAATTTAAATCAATGCAATGCAATACAATGCAATGCAACAACACACGTTATGTCTTTAATGAACATGGGAATGATTTAGTTCTGGTGTGCAGTGCAGTGAAATGCAAAAAGTGCATAACCTATATGTTATTCTTCAGTGCACAAAGTTAGATCGTTAGTGCAATGCAATGCATTGCAAATCAATGCAATGCAATGCAATGCAACAACACACGTTATGTCTTTAATCAACATGGGAATTAGGTAGTTCTGGTGTGCAATGTAAAGCAGTGCAAAAAGTGCATACCTATATGTTATTCTTCCGTGCACAACGTTAGATCGTTAGTGCAATGCAATGCAATGCAAAGCAGTGCAAAGCAGTGCAATGCAATGCAATACAATGCAATGCAACAACACACGTTATCTCTTTAATGAACATGGGAATGTTGTCAATGCAATGCGAAATATGCATAACCTATAAGTTATTCTTCAGTGCACAACGTTAGATCGTTAGTGCAATGTAATGCAAAGCAATGCAATGCAATGCAATGCAATTGTAACAACACATATGTTATCTCTTTAATGAACATGGGAATGAGTTAGTTCTGGTGTGCAATGCAAAGCAATGCAAGAAGTGCATTGCCTATGCTATTCTTCAGTGCACAACGTTAGATCGTTAGTGCAATGTAATGCAAAGCAATGCAATGCAATGCAATGCAATGCAATGCAATGCAATGCAACAACACACATGTTATCTCTTTAATGAACATGGGATCGAGTAAGTTCTGTTGTGCAATGCAAGTAGTGCACAGACCAAATGTTATTCTTCAATGCACAACGTTAGACAGTTTGTGCAAAGCAACAACACAGATTGTTCTGTGTTTCAGATTCTCTCTAATGAACATGGCATTGAGTTAGTTTTGGTGTGCAATGCAATGCAATGTTTCCTATGTTTCCTATGTTTCTTTAATGATGCTCAACGTTAGATCGGTTGTGCAAAGCACATAATGTTATAACAATGAGCTATACATTTTGCTTTTGACCTACTGAACATATTTCTGGCCAAAGAGTCCTAAATGATTAACACTACTGATGACTGATATCTTCGGATGTTATATCATCCTGACAAAAGTCCATATTTGACCTACCGAATTGTTTTCTGGCCAAGGAGTGAGTACTCGAAACTTGACCTTTCCATATATACTTGTTGACTCTTTCTGATGTTACGTCAGACATACAGAATTCCATATTTGACACAAGGAAAATATTTCTTGCCAAAGAGTCCTCGATCTTGGACTTTCTATACATACTCATAGACGCCTTCTGATGCTTCATAAGCCATATAGATGTCCAAATCTGACCTTTTGAACTTATTTGTGGTCAAAGTGTCCTAAAAAAAATTCAAACTATAGAAAGTTATAGACACCTTTTGATGATAAATCAGCTATACAGAGGTCCCCTTTTGACCTCCTGAACATATTTCTGGCCAAAGAGTCATTGATCTTGATGCTTCATAAGCCATATAGATGTCCATATCTGACCTTTTGAACTTATTTGTGGTCAAAGTGTCCTCAAAAGTTTTCAAACTATAGAAAGTTATAGACTCCTTTTGTTGATAAATCAGCTATACAGAGGCCCCCTTTGACCTCCTGAACATATTTCTGGCCAAAGAGTCCTCGATCTTGGGCTTTCTATACATACTCATAGACTCCTTATGATGCTTCATAAGCCATATAGATGTCCATATCTGACCTTTTGAACTTATTTATGGTCAAAGTGTCTTAAAAAAAATTCAAACCAAATTAATTTATAGACTCCTTTTGATGATAAATCAGCTATACAGAGGTCCCCTTTTGACCTACTGAACATATTTCTGACCAAAGAGTCCTCGATCTTGGGCTTTCTATACATACTCATAGACTCCTTATGATGCTTCATAAGCCATATAGATTTCCATATCTGACCTTTTGAACTTATTTGTGGTCAAAGTGTCCTAAAAAATGTTCAAACCAAATACATTTATAGACTCCTTTTGATGACAAATCAGCTATAAAGAGGTCCCCTTTTGACCTCCTGAAAATGTTTCTGGCCAAAGAGTCCTCGATCTTGGGCTTTCTATACATACTCATAGACTCCTTCTGATGCTTCATAAGCTATATAGATGTCCATATCTGACCTGTTGAACTTATTTGTGGTCAAAGTGTCCTAAAATTTTTCAAACTATATAAAGTTATAGACTCCTTTTGATGATAAGTCAGCTATACATGGTCCCCTTTTGACCTCCTGAACATTTTTCTGGCCAGAGTCCTCGATCTTGGGCTTTCTATACATACTCATAAACTCCTTCTGATGCTTCATAAGCCATATAGATGTCCATATCTGACCTTTTGAACTTATTTGTGGTCAAAGTGTCCTCAAAATTCTTCAAACTATAGAAAGTTATAGACTCCTTTTGATGATAAATCAGCTATACAGAGGTCCCCTTTTGACCTACTGAACATATTTTTGGCCAAAGAGTCCTTGATCTTGGGCTTTCCATACATACTCATAGACTCCTTTTGATGCTTCATAAGCCATATAGATGTCCATATCTGACCTTTTGAACTTATTTGAGGTCAAAGTGTCCTAACATTTTTTCAAACTATAGAAAGTTATAGACTCCTTTTGATGATAAATCAGCTATACAGAGGTCCCCTTTTGACCTCCTGAACATATTTCTGGCCAAAGAGTCCTTGATCTTGCGTTTTCTATACATACTCATAGACTCCTTCTGATGCTTCTTAAGCCATATAGATGTCCATATCTGACCTTTTGAACTTATTTGTGGTCAAAGTGTCCTAACATTTTTTCAAACTATAGAAAGTTATAGACTCCTTTTTATGATAAATCAGCTATACAGAGGTCCCCTTTTGACCTCCTGAACATATTTCTGGCCAAAGAGTCCTCGATCTTGGGCTTTCTATACATACTCATAGACTCCTTATGATGCTTCATAAGCCATATAGATGTCCATATCTGACCTTTTGAACTTATTTGTGGTCAAAGTGTCCTAACATTTTTTCAAACTATAGAAAGTTATAGACTCCTTTTGATGATAAATCAGCTATACAGAGGTCCCCTCTTGACCTGTTGAACTTATTTGTGGTCAAAGTGTCCTAAAATTTTTCAAACTACATAAAGTTATAGACTCCTTTTGATGATGTCAGCTATACAGAGGTCCCCTTTTGACCTCCTGAACATATTTCTGGCCAAAGAGTCCTCGATCTTGGGCTTTCTATACATACTCATAGACTCCTTATGATGCTTCATAAGCCATATATATGTCCATATATGACCTTTTGAACTTATTTGTGGTCAAAGTGTCCTAACATTTTTTCAAACTATAGAAAGTTATAGACTCCTTTTGATGATAAATCAGCTATACAGAGGTCCCCTCTTGACCTCCTGAAAGAGTCCTTGATCTTGCGTTTTCTATACATACTCATAGACTCCTTCTGATGCTTCTTAAGCCATATAGATGTCCATATCTGACCTTTTGAACTTATTTGTGGTCAAAGTGTCCTAACATTTTTTCAAACTATAGAAAGTTATAGACTCCTTTTTATGATAAATCAGCTATACAGAGGTCCCCTTTTGACCTCCTGAACATATTTCTGGCCAAAGAGTCCTCGATCTTGGGCTTTCTATACATACTCATAGACTCCTTATGATGCTTCATAAGCCATATAGATGTCCATATCTGACCTTTTGAACTTATTTGTGGTCAAAGTGTCCTAACATTTTTTCAAACTATAGAAAGTTATAGACTCCTTTTGATGATAAATCAGCTATACAGAGGTCCCCTCTTGACCTGTTGAACTTATTTGTGGTCAAAGTGTCCTAAAATTTTTCAAACTACATAAAGTTATAGACTCCTTTTGATGATGTCAGCTATACAGAGGTCCCCTTTTGACCTCCTGAACATATTTCTGGCCAAAGAGTCCTCGATCTTGGGCTTTCTATACATACTCATAGACTCCTTATGATGCTTCATAAGCCATATATATGTCCATATATGACCTTTTGAACTTATTTGTGGTCAAAGTGTCCTAACATTTTTTCAAACTATAGAAAGTTATAGACTCCTTTTGATGATAAATCAGCTATACAGAGGTCCCCTCTTGACCTCCTGAAAGAGTCCTTGATCTTGCGTTTTCTATACATACTCATAGACTCCTTCTGATGCTTCATAAGCCATATAGATGTTCATATCTGACCTGTTGAACTTATTTGTGGTCAAAGTGTCCTAAAATTTTTCAAACTACATAACGTTATAGACTCCTTTTGATGATGTCAGCTATACAAGGTCCCCTTTTGACCTCCTGAACATATTTCTGGCCAAAGAGTCCTCGATCTTGGGCTTTCTATACATACTCATAGACTCCTTCTGATGCTTCATAAGCCATATAGATGTCCATATCTGACCTTTTGAACTTATTTGTGGTCAAAGTGTCCTCAAAATTCTTCAAACTATAGAAAGTTATAGACTCCTTTTGATGATAAATCAGCTATACAGAGGTCCCCTTTTGACCTCCTGAACATATTTCTGGCCAAAGAGTCCTTGATCTTGGGCTTTCTATACATACTCATAGACTCCTTTTGATGCTTCATAAGCCATATAGATGTCCATATCTGACCTTTTGAACTTATTTGTGGTCAAAGTGTCCTAAAATTTTTCAAACTATATAAAGTTATAGACTCCTTTTGATGATAAGTCAGCTATACAAGGTCCCCTTTTGACCTCCTGAACATATTTCTGGCCAAAGAGTCCTCGATCTTGGGCTTTCTATACATACTCATAGACTCCTTCTGATGCTTCATAAGCCATATAGATGTCCATATCTGACCTTTTGAACTTATTTGTGGTCAAAGTGTCCTCAAAATTCTTCAAACTATAGAAAGTTATAGACTCCTTTTGATGATAAATCAGCTATACAGAGGTCCCCTTTTGACCTCCTGAACATATTTCTGGCCAAAGAGTCCTTGATCTTGCGTTTTCTATACATACTCATAGACTCCTACTGATGCTTCATAAGCCATATAGATGTCCATATCTGACATTTTGAACTTATTTGAGGTCAAAGTGTCCTCAAAATTCTTCAAACTATAGAAAGTTATAGACTCCTTTTGATGATAAATCAGCTATACAGAGGTCCCCTTTTGACCTCCTGAACATATTTCTGGCCAAAGAGTCCTTGATCTTGGGCTTTCTATACATACTCATAGACTCCTTTTGATGCTTCATAAGCCATATAGATGTCCATATCTGACCTTTTGAACTTATTTGTGGTCAAAATGTCCTAACATTTTTTCAAACAATAGAAAGTTATAGACTCCTTTTTATGATAAATCAGCTATACAGAGGTCCCCTTTTGACCTCCTGAAAATATTTCTGGCCAAAGAGTCCTCGATCTTGGACTTTCTATACATACTCATAGACTCCTTCTGATGCTTCTTAAGCCATATTGATGTCCATATCTGACCCTTTGAACTTATTTATTGTCAAAGTGTCTTAAAAAAATTTCAAACCAAATTAATTTATAGACTCCTTTTGATGATAAATCAGCTATACAGAGGTCCCCTTTTGACCTACTGAACATATATTTGGCCAAAGAGTCCTTGATCTTGGGCTTTCTATACATACTCATAGACTCCTTTTGATGCTTCATAAGCCATATAGATGTCCATATCTGACCTTTTGAACTTATTTGTGGTCAAAGTGTCCTAACATTTTTTCAAACTATAGAAAGTTATAGACTCCTTTTTATGATAAATCAGCTATACAGAGGTCCCCTTTTGACCTCCTGAACATATTTCTGGCCAAAGAGTCCTCGATCTTGGGCTTTCTATACATACTCATAGACTCCTTATGATGCTTCATAAGCCATATAGATGTCCATATCTGACCTTTTGAACTTATTTGTGGTCAAAGTGTCCTCAAAATTCTTCAAACTATAGAAAGTTATAGACTCCTTTTGATGATAAATCAGCTATACAGAGGTCCCCTTTTGACCTCCTGAACATATTTCTGGCCAAAGAGTCCTTGATCTTGCGTTTTCTATACATACTCATAGACTCCTACTGATGCTTCATAAGCCATATAGATGTCCATATCTGACATTTTGAACTTATTTGAGGTCAAAGTGTCCTCAAAATTCTTCAAACTATAGAAAGTTATAGACTCCTTTTGATGATAAATCAGCTATACAGAGGTCCCCTTTTGACCTCCTGAACATATTTCTGGCCAAAGAGTCCTTGATCTTGGGCTTTCTATACATACTCATAGACTCCTTTTGATGCTTCATAAGCCATATAGATGTCCATATCTGACCTTTTGAACTTATTTGTGGTCAAAATGTCCTAACATTTTTTCAAACAATAGAAAGTTATAGACTCCTTTTTATGATAAATCAGCTATACAGAGGTCCCCTTTTGACCTCCTGAAAATATTTCTGGCCAAAGAGTCCTCGATCTTGGACTTTCTATACATACTCATAGACTCCTTCTGATGCTTCTTAAGCCATATTGATGTCCATATCTGACCTTTTGAACTTATTTATTGTCAAAGTGTCTTAAAAAAATTTCAAACCAAATTAATTTATAGACTCCTTTTGATGATAAATCAGCTATACAGAGGTCCCCTTTTGACCTACTGAACATATATTTGGCCAAAGAGTCCTTGATCTTGGGCTTTCTATACATACTCATAGACTCCTTTTGATGCTTCATAAGCCATATAGATGTCCATATCTGACCTTTTGAACTTATTTGTGGTCAAAGTGTCCTAACATTTTTTCAAACTATAGAAAGTTATAGACTCCTTTTTATGATAAATCAGCTATACAGAGGTCCCCTTTTGACCTCCTGAACATATTTCTGGCCAAAGAGTCCTCGATCTTGGGCTTTCTATACATACTCATAGACTCCTTATGATGCTTCATAAGCCATATAGATGTCCATATCTGACCTTTTGAACTTATTTGTGGTCAAAGTGTCCTCAAAATTCTTCAAACTATAGAAAGTTATAGACTCCTTTTGATGATAAATCAGCTATACAGAGGTCCCCTCTTGACCTCCTGAACATATTTCTGGCCAAAGAGTCCTTGATCTTGCGTTTTCTATACATACTCATAGACTCCTTCTGATGCTTCATAAGCCATATAGATGTCCATATCTGACCTTTTGAACTTATTTGTGGTCAAAGTGTCCTAAAAAAATTTCAAACCAAATAAATTTATAGACTCCTTTTGATGATAAATCAGCTATACAGAGGTCCCCTTTTGACCTCCTGAAAATATTTCTGGCCAAAGAGTCCTCGATCTTGGACTTTCTATACATAGTCATAGACTCCTTCTGATGCTTCATATGCCATATAGATGTCCAAATCTGACATTTGAACTTAATTGTGGTCAAAGTGTCCTGAAAAAAATTCAAACTATATAAAGTTATAGACTCCTTTTGATGATAAATCAGCTATACAGAGGGCCCCTTTTGACCTCCAGAACATATTTCTGGCCAAAGAGTCCTCGATCTTATGCTTTCTATACATACTCATAGACTCCTTCTGATGCTTCATAAGCCATATAGATGTCTATATCTGACCTGTTGAACTTATTTGTGGTCAAAGTGTCCTAAAATTTTTCAAACTACATAAAGTTATAGACTCCTTTTGATGATAAGTCAGCTATACAGAGGTCCCCTTTTGACCTCCTGAACATATTTCTGGCCAAAGAGTCATCGATCTTGATGCTTCATAAGCCATATAGATGTCCATATCTGAACTTTTGAACTTATTTGTGGTCAAAGTGTCCTAAAAAATTTTCAAACCAAATAAATTTATAGAATCCTTTTGATGATAAATCAGCTATAAAGAGGTCCCCTTTTGACCTCCTGAACATGTTTCTGGCCAAAGAGTCCTCAATGTTGGGCTTTCTATACATACTCACAGATTCCTTCTGAGGCTTCATAAGCCATATAGATGTCCATATCTGACCTTTTGAACTTATTTGTGGTCAAAGTGTCCTCAAAATTCTTCAAACTATAGAAAGTTATAGACTCCTTTTGATGATAAATCAGCTATAAAGAGGTCCCCTTTTGACCTCCTGAACATATTTCTGGCCAAAGAGTCCTCGATCTTGGGCTTTCTATACATACTCATAGACTCCTTATGATGCTTCATAAGCCATATAGATGTCCATATCTGACCTGTTGAACTTATTTGTGGTCAAAGTGTCCTAACATTTTTTCAAACTATAAAAAGTTATAGACTCCTTTTGATGATAAATCAGCTATACAGAGGTCCCCTTTTGACCTCCTGAAAATATTTCTGGCCAAAGAGTCCTCGATCTTGGACTTTCTATACATAGTCATAGACTCCTTCTGATGCTTCATATGCCATATAGATGTCCAAATCTGACCTTTTGAACTTATTTGTGGTCAAAGTGTCCTAAAAAAAATTCTAACTATATAAAGTTATAGACTCCTTTTGATGATAAATCAGCTATACAGAGTGCCCCTTTTGACCTACGTTCTGTATTTCTGGCCAAAGAGTAATCGATCTTGATGCTTCATAAGCCATATAGTTGTCCATATCTGAACTTTTGAACTTATTTATGGTCAAAGTGTCTTAAAAAAATTTCAAACCAAATTAATTTATAGACTCCTTTTGATGATAAATCAGCTATAAAGAGGTCCCCTTTTGACCTCCAGAACATATTTCTGGCCAACGAGTCCTCAATCTTGGGCTTTCTATACATACTCATAGATTCCTTCTGATGCTTCATAAGCCATATAGATGTCCATATCTGACCTTTTGAACTTATTTGTGGTCAAAGTGGCCTCAAAATTTTACAAACTATAGAAAGTTATAGACTCCTTTTTATGATAAATCAGCTATACAGAGGGCCCCTTTTGACGTCCAGAACATATTTCTGGCCAAAGAGTCCTCGATCTTATGCTTTCTATACATACTCATAGACTCCTTCTGATGCTTCATAAGCCATATAGATGTCCATATCTGACCTGTTGAACTTATTTGTGGTCAAAGTGTCCTAAAATTTTTCAAACTATATAAAGTTATAGACTCCTTTTGATGATAAGTCAGCTATACAGAGGTGTCCTTTTGACCTCCTGAACATATTTCTGGCCAAAGAGTCCTCGATCTTGGGCTTTCTATACATACTCATAGACTCCTTCTGATGCTTCATAAGCCATATAGATGTCCATATCTGACCTTTTGAACTTATTTGTGGTCAAAGTGTCCTCAAAATTCTTCAAACTATAGAAAGTTATAGACTCCTTTTGATGATAAATCAGCTATACAGAGGTCCCCTTTTGACCTACTGAACATATTTCTGGCCAAAGAGTCCTTGATCTTGCTTTTTCTATACATACTCATAGACTCCTACTGATGCTTCATAAGCCATATAGATGTCCATATCTGACATTTTGAACTTATTTGTGGTCAAAGTGTCCTCAAAATTCTTCAAACTATAGAAAGTTATAGACTCCTTTTGATGATAAATCAGCTATACAGAGGTCCCCTTTTGACCTCCTGAATATATTTCTGGCCAAAGAGTCCTCAATCTTGCGTTTTCTATACATACTCATAGACTCCTTCTGATGCTTCATAAGCCATATTAGATGTCCATATCTGACCTTTTTAACTTATTTGTGGTCAAAGTGTCCTCAAAATTCTTCAAACTATAGAAAGTTTTAGACTCCTTTTGATGATAAATCAGCTATACAGAGGGCCCCTTTTGACCTCCTGAAGATATTTCTGGGCAAAGAGTACTCGATCTTGTGCTTTCTATATATACTCATAGACTCCTTCTGATGCTTCATAAGCCATATAGATGTCCATATCTGACAGTTTGAACTTATTTGTGGTCAAAGTGTCCTAACATTTTTTCAAACTATATAAAGTTATAGACTCCTTTTGATGATAAATCAGCTATACAGAGGTCCCCTTTTGACCTACTGAACATATTTCTGGCCAAAGAGTCCTAAAAGATTAACACTATACATTCAGACTGATATCTTCGGATGTTATATCATCCTGACAAAAGTCCATATTTGACCTACCAAATTTTTTTCTGGCAAAGGAGTGAGTACTCGAAACTTGACCTTTCCATATATACTTGTTGACTCTTTCTGATGTTACGTCAGATATACAGAATTCCTTATTTGACCCAAGGAACATATTTCTTGCCAAAGAGTCCTCGATCTTGGGCTTTCTATACATACTCATAGACTCCTTCTGATGCTTCATAAGCCATATAGATGTCCATATCTGACCTTTTGAACTTATTTCTGGTCAAAGTGTCCTCAAAAATTTTCAAACTATATAAAGTTATAGTCTCCTTCTGATAATAAATCAGCAATACAAAGGTCACCATTTGACCTTCTGAACATATTTCTGGCCAAAGAATTCTTGAACATTATCTTGCTATACTACAGATTGACTTCTTGTGATGTTATATTAACCAGCCAGTAGTCTATTTTTGACCTACTGAAAATATTTCTGGGCAGAGTCCGTGAACATTAACTCACTATACAATATAGACTGACTTCTTGCAATGCCAAACCAGGCAGGCAGTAGTCCATATTTGACCGATTGAAAAAAAATTTGACCAAAGAGTTCTCAAAAGGATTTTGTCTATCATAATCTATAGACTCCTTCTGATGTTAAATCAGTCATACAGAAGTCCATATTTGACCTACCGATATTACTGGCCAAAGAGTCCTTAAAGATTAACACTATACATTCAGATTGATATCTTCGGATGTTATATCATCATGACAAAAGTCCATATTTGACATAATGAAATTTTTTCTGGTCAAAGAGTCTAAACTTGACCATTCTATATATACTCATTGACTCTTTCTGATTCTTCATTAGCTATATAGATGTCCATATCTGGCGAATAGAAAATATTTTTGGCAAAAAGGTCCTCACAAGTTAACTTACTCATAGACTTCTTCTGATGATACATCACTTTAACAGGTATGTGCCCCTTTTGAATATATTTTTGGCCAAAGAATCATTGAACATTAACTCTCTATACATATTGACTCAAGAGTCAAAATTTGACCTCTTTTGGTCTGATTTATCATCAGATGGAGTCTATAATTGTACATGTATGTACATGTACAAGTATGTATAGAAAGTTCAAGATTGGCCACAAATATGTCCCTTGGGTCAATTATGGACTTCTTTATGGCTGATGTAACATCAGATGGAGTAAACGAGTATGTATAGAAAGAAACAGCATAAGGAGTCAATGAGCATGTATAGAATGTTCAAGATCGAGGACTCTTTTACTAGAAATATGTTCAGTAGGTCAGTTATGAACAATTGTTTGGCTGATGAAACATCAGAAGGAGTCAATGAGCTTGTAAAGAAAGTTCAAAATCAAGGACTCTTTTACCAGAAATATTTTCAGTAGGTAAATTATGGAGTACTCTCTGGCCGATGAAGCACTAAAAGGAGTCAATGAGCATGTATAGAAAGTTCAAGTACATAGACTCGTTGGTCATTACGGACAGTTGTCTGGCCGATGTACTATCTGAAGGAGTCTATAAGTGTGAATAGAAAGTTCAAGATCAAGGACTCTTCAGTCAGAAATATGTTCAACATGTTAAATCTGAACTACTTTATGGCTAAAGAAACAAAATAAGGCGTCACTGAGAATGTATAGAAAGTTCAAAATCGAGGACTCTTTTACCAGAAATATTTTCAGTAGGTCCATTATTGACTACTGTCTGGCTGATGAAACACTAAAAGGAGTCAATTAGCATGTACAAAATTTTCAAGTCAGAAATATGTTCAACATGTCAAATCTGGACTTCTGTATGGCTAAAGAAACAAAATAAGGCATCACTGAGAATGTATAGAAAGTTCAAGATCGAGAACTCTTTTACTTTAATAGTCAATATCTACAATTGTCTGGCCGATGTACTATCTGAAAGAGTCTATAAGTATGAATAGAAAGTTCAAGATTGAGGACTCTTCGGTCAGAAATATGTTCATTATGTCAAATCAGAACTACTGCATGGCTGATGAAACACCAGAAAGAGTCTATGAGTATGTTTAAAAGGTTCAAGATCGAGGACTCTTTTGCCAGAAATATGTTTAGTGGGTCAAATATGGACTGCTGTCTGGCTGATGAATCAGAAGTCAATGAAGATTGAGGAAGAAGATTATGAATAGAAAGTTCAAGTTCAAAGACTCTTCAGGTAGAAATATGTTCAGTGGGTCAATTATCTATATGGAGTCACTGAGAATCTATATAGAAAGTTCAAGACAGAGGACTCTTTTACTATAAATATGTTCAGAGGGTCAATTATGGACTATTGTCTGCTTGTGAAACATCAGGAGTCAATGAGCCTATATAGAAAGTTCAAGTTCAAGACTCTTCGGGCAGCAATATGTTCAGTAGGTCAATTATGGACTAATGTCTGGCTGATGAAACACTAAAAGGAGTCAATTAGCATGTATTAGTTCAAGTTCATGGACTTGTTGGCCAGAAATATGTTTAATAATTAATTTGGGCAATTGTCTGTCCGATGTACTTTCTGAAAGAGTCTATAATTATGAATAGAAAGTTCAAGATCAAAGACTCTTTGGTCAGAAATATGTTAAACATGTCAAATCTGGACTTCTGTATGGCTGAAGAAACATCAGAAGTAAATGATTATGTATAGAAAGTTCAAGTTCATAGACTCTTCGGGCAGAAAAATGTTCAGTAGGTCAATTGTGGACAATTATCTGGCTGATGAAACATCAGAAGGAGTATGTATAGAAAGAATAAGATCAAGGTCTCTTTGGCCAGAAATATGTTCAATTGATCAAATTTTGAAATACTATATTGCTGTTGTAAAATCAGGAGTCATTGAGTATGTATTGAAAAATGTTTATAGACTCATTGGTCAGAAATAGGTTTAATAGGTCATATTGATACAATACAATACAATAATGTTTTGCTATTGTAACATCAGAAGGAGTCAATGTATAGAGAAATCAAGATTATAAACCCATCGCTCAGAAATTAGTTTAGTAGTCAATTATGGATAATTTTTTGGCTGAAGTACTATCTGAAAGCGTCTATGAGTATGTATAGAAAGATCAAGGACTCTTCCAGCCAGAAATATGTTCAATTGTCAAATATGGATAATAGCCTAGGTGATGAAAAATCAGAAGGAGATAGTAATTATGTATAGATAATTAAAGTTCTAGGTCTCTTTGGCCAGATATATGTTCAATGGGTCAAATTTGGACTAACAATATGGTTGATTTAACATCAAAAGTAGTCGATGAGAATGCATATAAACATACCTTTTGACGACTCTTTTGGCCAGAAATATGTTCTCTTGGTCAAATATGGACTGGTGGATGTAAAATCAAAAATAGTCTAGGAGAAGGAACAGTAAGTTAAACTTTGATGATTCTTTTGCCAGAAATATGTTCAGTAGGTCAATAATTGACTTCTGTCTCAATGATGAAACATCAGAACAAGCCTATGATTATGTATAGAACGATCAAGATCGAGGACACTTTGGTTATAGAAATGTTCAATAGGTCAAATTTGAACTATACTGTATGGCTGATGAAACATCAGAAGGATTGTAAGAGCAATTAGTCTAGAAATTTAAAGTTCAAGGTCTCATGTCTAGAAATATGTTCAAAATATAAAATTTGAACTACTGTTCAAATACATTGGATAGCATACTTTGACCAGAAATATGTTAGTAGGTTAAATATGGACTTTTGTATGGCTAATGTATTATTAAGAGAAGTCAATAAGCAGAGAAAGTTAATGTTCAAAGACTCTTTGGCCAAAAATGTGTTCAGTAGTTCAAACAGGAACCTCTGTATGGCTAAATTAACATAATAAGAAACCCTTTGAGGACCATTTGACCAGAAATAAGTTCAATAGGTCAAATATGGAATTCTATATGTGGCTTATGAACCATCAGAAGTAGTCTAGGAGTGAGAATGCAAAGTTCAAGATTTAGGACTCTTTTTTTTATCAGAAGGAGTCTATAACTTTATATAGTTTGAATTTTTTTTAGGACACTTTGACCACAAATAAGTTCAAAATGTCAATATATGGACATCTATAAGGCTTATGAAGCATCAGAAGGAGTCTATGAGTATGTATAGAAAGCCCAAGATCGAGGACTCTTTGGCCAGAAATATATTCAGTAGGTCAAAAGGGGCCCTCTGTATAGCTGATTTATCATCAAAAGTAGTCTATAACTTTATTTGGTTTGAAAAAATTTTAGGACATTTTGACCACAAATAAGTTCAAAAGGTCAGATATGGACACCTATATGGCTTATGAAGCATCAGAAGGAGTCTATAACTTTATATAGTTTGAAATTTTTTTAGGACACTTTGACCACAAATAAGTTCAAAAGGTCAGATATGGACATCTATATGGCTTATGAAGCATCAGAAGGAGTCTATGAGTATGTATAGAAAGCCCAAGATCGAGGACTCTTTGGCCAGAAATATGTTCAGGAGGTCAAAAGGGGACCTCTGTATAGCTGACTTATCATCAAAAGGAGTCTATAACTTTATATAGTTAGAATTTTTTTAGGACACTTTGACCACAAATAAGTTCAAAATGTCAGATATGGAAATCTATATGGCTTATGAAGCACCAGAAGGAGTCTATGAGTATGTATAGAAAGCCCAAGATTGAGGACTCTTTGGCCAGAAATATGTTCAGGAGGTCAAAAGGGGACCTCTGTATAGCTGATTTATCATCAAAAGGAGTCTATAACTTTCTATAGTTTGAAGAATTTTGAGGACACTTTGACCACAAATAAGTTCAAAAGGTCAGATATGGACATGTATATGGCTTATGAAGCATCAGAAGGAGTCTATGAGTATGTATAGAAAGCCCAAGATCGAGGACTTTTTGGCCAGAAATATGTTCAGAAAGGGGGCCCTCTGTATAGCTGATTTATCATCAAAAGGAGTCTAAAACTTTCTATAGTTTGAAAACTTTTGAGGATACTTTGACCACAAATAAGTTCAAAAGGTCAGATATGGACATCTATATGGCTTATGAAGCATCAGAAGGAATCTGTGAGTATAGAAAGCCCAAGATTGAGGACTCTTTGGCCAGAAACATGTTCAGGAGGTCAAAAGGGGACCTCTTTATAGCTGATTTATCATCAAAAGTAGTCTATAACTTTATATAGTTTGAATTGTTTTTAGGACACTTTGACCACAAATAAGTTCAAAAGGTCAGATATGGAAATCTATATGGCTTATGAAGCATCAGAAGAAAGTCTATGAGTATGTATAGAAAGCATAAAATCGAGGACTCTTTGGCCAGAAATATGTTCTGGAGGTCAAAAGGGGACCTCTGTATAGCTGACTTATCATCAAAAGGAGTCTATAACTTTATATAGTTAGTATTTTTTTAGGACACTTTGACCACAAATAAGTTCAAAATGTCAGATATGGAAATCTATATGGCTTATGAAGCACCAGAAGGAGTCTATGAGTATGTATAGAAAGCCCAAGATCGAGGACTCGTTGGCCAGAAATATGTTCAGGAGGTCAAAAGGGGACCTCTGTATAGCTGATTTATCATCAAAAGGAGTCTATAAATTTATATAGTTAGAATTTTTTTAGGACACTTTGACCACAAATAAGTTCAAAATGTCAGATATGGAAATCTATATGGCTTATGAAGCATCAGAAGGAGTCTATGACTATGTATAGAAAGCATAAGATCGAGGACTCTTTGGCCAGACATATGTTCATGAGGTCAAAAGGGGCCTTCTGTATAGCTGATTTATCATCAAAAGGAGTCAATAACTTTCTATAGTTTGAACAATTTTGAGGACACTTTGACCACAAATAAGTTCAAAAGGTCCGATATGGACATCTATATGGCTCATGAAGCATCAGAAGGAATCTATGAGTATGTATAGAAAGCATAAGATGAAGGACTCTTTGGCCAGAAACATGTTTAGGAGGTCAAAATGGGACCTCTGTATAGCTGACTTATCATCAAAAGGAGTCTATAACTTTATATAGTTTGAATTGTTGTTAGGACACTTTGACCACAAATAAGTTCAAAAGGTCAGATATGGACATCTATATGGCTTATGAAGTATCAGAAGGAGTCTATGAGTATGTATAGAAAGCATAAGATCGAGGACTCTTTGGCCAGAAATATGTTCTGGAGGTCAAAAGGGGACCTCTGTATAGCTGACTTATCATCAAAAGGAGTCTATAACTTTATATAGTTAGAATTTTTTTAGGACACTTTGACCACAAATAAGTTCAAAATGTCAGATATGGAAATCTATATGGCTTATGAAGCACCAGAAGGAGTCTATGAGTATGTATAGAAAGCCCAAGATCGAGGACTCGTTGGCCAGAAATATGTTCAGGAGGTCAAAAGGGGACCTCTGTATAGCTGACTTATCATCAAAAGGAGTCTATAACTTTATATAGTTAGAATTTTTTTAGGACACTTTGACCACAAATAAGTTCAAAATGTCAGATATGGAAATCTATATGGCTTATGAAGCATTAGAAGGAGTCTATGACTATGTATAGAAAGCATAAGATCGAGGACTCGTTGGCCAGAAATATGTTCAGGAGGTCAAAAGGGGACCTCTGTATAGGTGACATCATCAAAAGGAGTCTATAACTTTATTTGGTTTGAATATTTTTTAGGACACTTTGACCACAAATAAGTTCAAAAGGTCAGATATGGACATCTATATGGCTTATGAAGCATCAGAAGGAATCTATGAGTATGTATAAAAAGCCCAATATTGAGGACTCTTTGGCCAGAAATATGTTCAGGAGGTCAAAGGGGGCCCTCTGTATAGCTGACTTATCATCAAAAGTAGTCTATAACTTTATTTGGTTTGAAAATTTTTTAGGACATTTTGACTACAAATAAGTTCAAAATGTCAGATATGGAAATCTATATGGCTTATGAAGCATCAGAAGAAAGTCTATGAGTATGTATAGAAAGCATAAAATCGAGGACTCTTTGGCCAGAAATATGTTCTGGAGGTCAAAAGGGGACCTCTGTATAGCTGATTTATCATCAAAAGGAGTCTATAACTTTATATAGTTTGAAAAATTTTAGGACACTTTGACTACAAATAAGTTCAAAATGACAGATATGGAAATCTATATGGCTTATGAAGCATCAGAAGGAGTCTATGAGTATGTATAGAAAGCCCAAGATTGAGGACTCTTTGGCCAGAATTATGTTCATGAGGTCAGAAGGGGCCTTCTGTATAGCTGATTTATCATCAAAAGGAGTCAATAACTTTCTATAGTTTGAACAATTTTGAGGACACTTTGACCACAAATAAGTTCAAAAGGTGGACATATATGGACATCTATATGGCTTATGAAGCATCAGAAGGAATCTATGAGTATGTATAGAAAGCCCAAGATTGAGGACTCTTTGGTCAGAAACATGTTCAGGAGGTCAAAAGGGGACCTTATTATAGCTGATTTATCATCAAAAGGAGTCTATAACTTTATTTGGTTTGAACTTTTTTTAGGACACTTTGACCACAAATAAGTTCAAAAGGTCAGATATGGACATCTATATGGCTCATGAAGCATCAGAAGGAATCTATGAGTATGTATAGAAAGCATAAGATCAAGGACTCTTTGGCCAGAAACATGTTCAGGAGGTCAAAAGGGGACCTCTGTATAGCTGACTTATCATCAAAAGGAGTCTATAACTTTATATAATTTGAATTGTTGTTAGGACACTTTGACCACAAATAAGTTCAAAAGGTCAGATATGGACATCTATATGGCTTATGAAGCATCAGAAGGAGTCTATGAGTATGTATAGAAAGCCCAAGATCGAGGACTCTTTGACCAGAAAAATGTTCTGGAGTCAAAAGGGGCCCTCTGTATAGCTGACTTATCATCAAAAGGAGTCTATAACTTTATATAGTTAGAATTTTTTTTAGGACACTTTGACCACAAATAAGTTCAAAAGGTCAGATATGGAAATGTATATGGCTTATGAAGCACCAGAAGGAGTCTATGAGTATGTATAGAAAGCCCAAGATCGAGGACTCTTTGGCCAGAAATATGGTCAGGAGGTCAAAAGTGGACCTCTGTATAGCTGACTTATCATCAAAAGGAGTCTATAACTTTATATAGTTAGAATTTTTTTTAGGACAATTTGACCACAAATAAGTTCAAAAGGTCAGATATGGAAATCTATATGGCTTATGAAGCATCAGGAGTCTATGAGTATGTATAGAAAACGCAAGATCGAGGACTCTTTGGCCGGAAAAATGTTCAGTAGGTCAGAAGGGGCCCTCTGTATAGCTGATTTATCATCAAAAGGAGTATATAACTTTCTATAGTTTGAAAAAATGTTAGAACACTTTGACCACAAATAAGTTCAAAAGTTCAGATAGGGACATCTATATGGCTTATGAAGCATCAGAAGGAGTCTATGAGTATGTATAGAAAGCCCAAGATCGAGGACTCTTTGGCCAGAAATATGTTCTGGAGGTCAAAAGGGGACCTCTGTATAGCTGATTTATCATCAAAAGGAGTCTATAACTTTATATAGTTTGAAAAATTTTAGGACACTTTGACTACAAATAAGTTCAAAATGTCAGATATGGAAATCTATATGGCTTATGAAGCATCAGAAGGAGTCTATGAGTATGTATAGAAAGCCCAAGATCGAGGACTCTTTGGCCAGAATTATGTTCATGAGGTCAAAAGGGGCCTTCTGTATAGCTGATTTATCATCAAAAGGAGTCAATAACTTTCTATAGTTTGAACAATTTTGAGGACACTTTGACCACAAATAAGTTCAAAAGGTCAGGTATGGACATCTATATGGCTTATGAAGCATCAGAAGGAGTCTATGAGTATGTATAGAAAGCATAAGATCGAGGACTCTTTGGCCAGAAATATGTTCAGGAGGATATGGATATGGTCAGATATGGACATCTATATGGCTTATGAAGCATCAGAAGGAATCGATGAGTATGTATAAAAAGCCCAATATTGAGGACTCTTTGGCCAGAAATATGTTCAGGAGGTCAAAAGGGGACCTCTGTATAGCTGACATCATCAAAAGGAGTCTATACATTTATATAGTTTGAATTTTTTTTAGGACACTTTGACCACAAATAAGTTCAAAAGGTCAGGTATGGACATCTATATGGCTTATGAAGCACCAGATGGAGTCTATGAGTATGTATAGAAAGCCCAAGATCAAGGACTCTTTGGCCAGAAATATGTTCAGGAGGTCAAAAGGGGCCCTCTGTATAGCTGATTTATCATCAAAAGGAGTCTATAAATTTATATAGTTTGAATTTTTTTTAGGACACTTTGACCACAAATAAGTTCAAAAGGTCAGGTATGGACATCTATATGGCTTATGAAGCATCAGAAGGAGTCTATGAGTATGTATAGAAAGCATAAGATCGAGGACTCTTTGGCCAGAAATATGTTCTGGAGGTCAAAAGGGGCCCTCTGTATAGCTGATTTATCATCAAAAGGAGTCTATAACTTTTTATAGTTTGAAATAATGTTAGGACACTTTGACCACAAATAAGTTCAAAAGGTCAGATATGGACATCTATATGGCTTATGAAGTATCAGAAGGAGTCTATGAGTATGTACAGAAAGCCCAAGATCAAGGACTCTTTGGCCAGAAATATGTTCAGGAGGATATGGATATGGTCAGATATGGACATCTATATGGCTTATGAAGCATCAGAAGGAATCGATGAGTATGTATAAAAAGCCCAATATTGAGGACTCTTTGGCCAGAAATATGTTCAGGAGGCAGAAGGGGCCCTCTGTATAGCTGATTTATCATCAAAAGGAGTCTATAACTTTCTATAGTTTGAACAATTTTGAGGACACTTTGACCCCAAATAAGTTCAAAAGGTCAGATATGGACATCTATATGGCTTATGAAGCATCAGAAGGAATCTATGAGTATGTATAGAAAGCCCAAGATTGAGGACTCTTTGGCCAGAAACATGTTCAGGAGGTCAAAAGGGGACCTTTTTATTGCTGATTTATCATCAAAAGGAGTCTATAACTTTATTTGGTTTGAACATTTTTTAGGACACTTTGACCACAAATAAGTTCAAAATGTCAGATATGGACATCTATATGGCTCATAAAGCATCAGAAGGAATCTATGAGTATGTATAGAAAGCATAAGATCAAGGACTCTTTGGCCAGAAACATGTTCAGGAGGTCAAAAGGGGACCTCTGTATAGCTGACTTATCATCAAAAGGAGTCTATAACTTTATATAGTTTGAATTGTTGTTAGGACACTTTGACCACAAATAAGTTCAAAAGGTCAGGTATGGACATCTATATGGCTTATGAAGCATCAGAAGGAGTCTATGAGTATGTATAGAAAGCATAAGATCGAGGACTCTTTGGCCAGAAATATGTTCTGGAGGTCAAAAGGGGCCCTCTGTATAGCTGATTTATCATCAAAAGGAGTCTATAACTTTTTATAGTTTGAAAAAATGTTAGGACACTTTGACCACAAATAAGTTCAAAAGGTCAGATATGGACATCTATATGGCTTATGAAGTATCAGAAGGAGTCTATGAGTATGTATAGAAAGCCCAAGATCAAGGACTCTTTGGCCAGAAATATGTTCAGGAGGATATGGATATGGTCAGATATGGACATCTGGCTTATGAAGCATCAGAAGGAATCGATGAGTATGTATAAAAAGCCCAATATTGAGGACAATATTGAGGACTATATGGCTTATGAAGTATCAGAAGGAGTCTATGAGTATGTATAGAAAGCCCAAGATCAAGGACTCTTTGGCCAGAAATATGTTCAGGAGGATATGGATATGGTCAAATATGGACATATGGCTTATGAAGCATCAGAAGGAATCGATGAGTATGTATAAAAAGCCCAATATTGAGGACTCTTTGGCCAGAAATATGTTCAGGAGGTCAGAAGGGGCCCTCTGTATAGCTGATTTATCATCAAAAGGAGTATATAACTTTCTATAGTTTGAAAAAATGTTAGAACACTTTGACCACAAATAAGTTCAAAAGTTCAGATATGGACATCCATATGGCTTATGAAGCATCAGAAGGAGTCTATGAGTATGTATAGAAAGCCCAAGATCGAGGACTCTTTGGCCAGAAATATGTTCTGGAGGTCAAAAGGGGACCTCTGTATAGCTGATTTATCATCAAAAGGAGTCTATAACTTTATTTGGTTTGAACATTTTTTAGGACACTTTGACCACAAATAAGTTCAAAATGTCAGATATGGACATCTATATGGCTCATAAAGCATCAGAAGGAATCTATGAGTATGTATAGAAAGCATAAGATCAAGGACTCTTTGGCCAGAAACATGTTCAGGAGGTCAAAAGGGGACCTCTGTATAGCTGACTTATCATCAAAAGGAGTCTATAACTTTATATAGTTTGAATTGTTGTTAGGACACTTTGACCACAAATAAGTTCAAAAGGTCAGGTATGGACATCTATATGGCTTATGAAGCATCAGAAGGAGTCTATGAGTATGTATAGAAAGCATAAGATCGAGGACTCTTTGGCCAGAAATATGTTCTGGAGGTCAAAAGGGGCCCTCTGTATAGCTGATTTATCATCAAAAGGAGTCTATAACTTTTTATAGTTTGAAAAAATGTTAGGACACTTTGACCACAAATAAGTTCAAAAGGTCAGATATGGACATCTATATGGCTTATGAAGTATCAGAAGGAGTCTATGAGTATGTATAGAAAGCCCAAGATCAAGGACTCTTTGGCCAGAAATATGTTCAGGAGGATATGGATATGGTCAAATATGGACATATGGCTTATGAAGCATCAGAAGGAATCGATGAGTATGTATAAAAAGCCCAATATTGAGGACTCTTTGGCCAGAAATATGTTCAGGAGGTCAGAAGGGGCCCTCTGTATAGCTGATTTATCATCAAAAGGAGTATATAACTTTCTATAGTTTGAAAAAATGTTAGAACACTTTGACCACAAATAAGTTCAAAAGTTCAGATATGGACATCCATATGGCTTATGAAGCATCAGAAGGAGTCTATGAGTATGTATAGAAAGCCCAAGATCGAGGACTCTTTGGCCAGAAATATGTTCTGGAGGTCAAAAGGGGACCTCTGTATAGCTGATTTATCATCAAAAGGAGTCTATAACTTTATATAGTTTGAAAAATTTTAGGACACTTTGACTACAAATAAGTTCAAAATGTCAGATATGGAAATCTATATGGCTTATGAAGCATCAGAAGGAGTCTATGAGTATGTATAGAAAGCCCAAGATCGAGGACTCTTTGGCCAGAATTATATTCATGAGGTCAAAAGGGGCCTTCTGTATAGCTGATTTATCATCAAAAGGAGTCAATAACTTTCTATAGTTTGAACAATTTTGAGGACACTTTGACCACAAATAAGTTCAAAAGGTCAGATATGGACATCTATATGGCTTATGAAGCATCAGAAGGAATCTATGAGTATGTATAAAAAGCCCAATATTGAGGACTCTTTGGCCAGAAATATGTTCAGGAGGTCAGAAGGGGCCCTCTGTATAGCTGATTTATCATCAAAAGGAGTATATAACTTTCTATAGTTTGAAAAAATGTTAGAACACTTTGACCACAAATAAGTTCAAAATGTCAGATATGGACATCTATATGGCTTATGAAGTATCAGAAGGAGTCTATGAGTATGTATAGAAAGCCCAAGATCAAGGACTCTTTGGCCAGAAATATGTTCAGGAGGATATGGATATGGTCAGATATGGACATCTGGCTTATGAAGCATCAGAAGGAATCGATGAGTATGTATAAAAAGCCCAATATTGAGGACAATATTGAGGACTATATGGCTTATGAAGTATCAGAAGGAGTCTATGAGTATGTATAGAAAGCCCAAGATCAAGGACTCTTTGGCCAGAAATATGTTCAGGAGGATATGGATATGGTCAAATATGGACATATGGCTTATGAAGCATCAGAAGGAATCGATGAGTATGTATAAAAAGCCCAATATTGAGGACTCTTTGGCCAGAAATATGTTCAGGAGGTCAGAAGGGGCCCTCTGTATAGCTGATTTATCATCAAAAGGAGTATATAACTTTCTATAGTTTGAAAAAATGTTAGAACACTTTGACCACAAATAAGTTCAAAAGTTCAGATATGGACATCCATATGGCTTATGAAGCATCAGAAGGAGTCTATGAGTATGTATAGAAAGCCCAAGATCGAGGACTCTTTGGCCAGAAATATGTTCTGGAGGTCAAAAGGGGACCTCTGTATAGCTGATTTATCATCAAAAGGAGTCTATAACTTTATATAGTTTGAAAAATTTTAGGACACTTTGACTACAAATAAGTTCAAAATGTCAGATATGGAAATCTATATGGCTTATGAAGCATCAGAAGGAGTCTATGAGTATGTATAGAAAGCCCAAGATCGAGGACTCTTTGGCCAGAATTATATTCATGAGGTCAAAAGGGGCCTTCTGTATAGCTGATTTATCATCAAAAGGAGTCAATAACTTTCTATAGTTTGAACAATTTTGAGGACACTTTGACCACAAATAAGTTCAAAAGGTCAGATATGGACATCTATATGGCTTATGAAGCATCAGAAGGAATCTATGAGTATGTATAAAAAGCCCAATATTGAGGACTCTTTGGCCAGAAATATGTTCAGGAGGTCAGAAGGGGCCCTCTGTATAGCTGATTTATCATCAAAAGGAGTATATAACTTTCTATAGTTTGAAAAAATGTTAGAACACTTTGACCACAAATAAGTTCAAAATGTCAGATATGGACATCTATATGGCTCATAAAGCATCAGAAGGAATCTATGAGTATGTATAGAAAGCATAAGATCAAGGACTCTTTGGCCAGAAACATGTTCAGGAGGTCAAAAGGGGACCTCTGTATAGCTGACTTATCATCAAAAGGAGTCTATAACTTTATATAGTTTGAACAATTTTGAGGACACTTTGACCACAAATAAGTTCAAAAGGTCAGATATGGACATCTATATGGCTTATGAAGCATCAGAAGGAATCTATGAGTATGTATAAAAAGCCCAATATTGAGGACTCTTTGGCCAGAAATATGTTCAGGAGGTCAGAAGGGGCCCTCTGTATAGCTGATTTATCATCAAAAGGAGTATATAACTTTCTATAGTTTGAAAAAATGTTAGAACACTTTGACCACAAATAAGTTCAAAATGTCAGATATGGACATCTATATGGCTTATGAAGTATCAGAAGGAGTCTATGAGTATGTATAGAAAGCCCAAGATCAAGGACTCTTTGGCCAGAAATATGTTCAGGAGGATATGGATATGGTCAGATATGGACATCTGGCTTATGAAGCATCAGAAGGAATCGATGAGTATGTATAAAAAGCCCAATATTGAGGACAATATTGAGGACTATATGGCTTATGAAGTATCAGAAGGAGTCTATGAGTATGTATAGAAAGCCCAAGATCAAGGACTCTTTGGCCAGAAATATGTTCAGGAGGATATGGATATGGTCAAATATGGACATATGGCTTATGAAGCATCAGAAGGAATCGATGAGTATGTATAAAAAGCCCAATATTGAGGACTCTTTGGCCAGAAATATGTTCAGGAGGTCAGAAGGGGCCCTCTGTATAGCTGATTTATCATCAAAAGGAGTATATAACTTTCTATAGTTTGAAAAAATGTTAGAACACTTTGACCACAAATAAGTTCAAAAGTTCAGATATGGACATCCATATGGCTTATGAAGCATCAGAAGGAGTCTATGAGTATGTATAGAAAGCCCAAGATCGAGGACTCTTTGGCCAGAAATATGTTCTGGAGGTCAAAAGGGGACCTCTGTATAGCTGATTTATCATCAAAAGGAGTCTATAACTTTATATAGTTTGAAAAATTTTAGGACACTTTGACTACAAATAAGTTCAAAATGTCAGATATGGAAATCTATATGGCTTATGAAGCATCAGAAGGAGTCTATGAGTATGTATAGAAAGCCCAAGATCGAGGACTCTTTGGCCAGAATTATATTCATGAGGTCAAAAGGGGCCTTCTGTATAGCTGATTTATCATCAAAAGGAGTCAATAACTTTCTATAGTTTGAACAATTTTGAGGACACTTTGACCACAAATAAGTTCAAAAGGTCAGATATGGACATCTATATGGCTTATGAAGCATCAGAAGGAATCTATGAGTATGTATAAAAAGCCCAATATTGAGGACTCTTTGGCCAGAAATATGTTCAGGAGGTCAGAAGGGGCCCTCTGTATAGCTGATTTATCATCAAAAGGAGTATATAACTTTCTATAGTTTGAAAAAATGTTAGAACACTTTGACCACAAATAAGTTCAAAATGTCAGATATGGACATCTATATGGCTCATAAAGCATCAGAAGGAATCTATGAGTATGTATAGAAAGCATAAGATCAAGGACTCTTTGGCCAGAAACATGTTCAGGAGGTCAAAAGGGGACCTCTGTATAGCTGACTTATCATCAAAAGGAGTCTATAACTTTATATAGTTTGAATTGTTGTTAGGACACTTTGACCACAAATAAGTTCAAAAGGTCAGATATGGACATCTATATGGCTTATGAAGCATCAGAAGGAGTCTATGAGTATGTATAGAAAGCCCAAGATCGAGGACTCTTTGGCCAGAAATATGGTCAGGAGGTCAAAAGTGGACCTCTGTATAGCTGACTTATCATCAAAAGGAGTCTATAACTTTATATAGTTAGAATTTTTTTTAGGACACTGACCACAAATAAGTTCAAAAGGTCAGATATGGAAATCTATATGGCTTATGAAGCATCAGGAGTCTATGAGTATGTATAGAAAACGCAAGATCGAGGACTCTTTGGCCGGAAAAATGTTCAGTAGGTCAGAACGGGCCCTCTGTATAGCTGATTCATCATCAAAAGGAGTATATAACTTTCTATAGTTTGAAAAAATGTTAGAACACTTTGACCACAAATAAGTTCAAAAGTTCAGATATGGACATCTATATGGCTTATGAAGCATCAGAAGGAGTCTATGAGTATGTATAGAAAGCCCAAGATCGAGGACTCTTTGGCCAGAAATATGTTCTGGAGGTCAAAAGGGGACCTCTGTATAGCTGATTTATCATCAAAAGGAGTCTATAACTTTATATAGTTTGAAAAATTTTAGGACACTTTGACTACAAATAAGTTCAAAATGTCAGATATGGAAATCTATATGGCTTATGAAGCATCAGAAGGAGTCTATGAGTATGTATAGAAAGCCCAAGATCGAGGACTCTTTGGCCAGAATTATGTTCATGAGATCAAAAGGGGCCTTCTGTATAGCTGATTTATCATCAAAAGGAGTCAATAACTTTCTATAGTTTGAACAATTTTGAGGACACTTTGACCACAAATAAGTTCAAAAGGTCAGATATGGACATCTATATGGCTTATGAAGCATCAGAAGGAATCTATGAGTATGTATAGAAAGCCCAAGATTGAGGACTCTTTGGCCAGAAACATGTTCAGGAGGTCAAAAGGGGACCTTTTTTTGCTGATTTATCATCAAAAGGAGTCTATAACTTTATTTGGTTTGAACATTTTTTAGGACACTTTGACCACAAATAAGTTCAAAATGTCAGATATAGAAATCTATATGGCTTATGAAGCACCAGATGGAGTCTATGAGTATGTATAGAAAGCCCAAGATCAAGGACTCTTTGGCCAGAAATATGTTCAGGAGGTCAAACGGGGACCTCTGTATAGCTGACTTATCATCAAAAGGAGTCTATAACTTTATATAGTTTGAATTTTTTTTAGGACACTTTGACCACAAATAAGTTCAAAAGGTCAGATATGGACATCTATATGGCTTATGAAGCATCAGAAGGAGTCTATGAGTTTGTATAGAAAGCCCAAGATCGAGGACTCTTTGGCCAGAAATATGTTCAGGAGGTCAAAAGGGGCCATCTGTATAGCTAATTTATCATCAAAAGGAGTCTATAACTTTATATAGTTTGAAAAAATGTTAGGACACTTTGACCACAAATAAGTTCAAAAGGTCAGATATGGACATCTATATGGCTTATGAAGCATCAGAAGGAGTCTATAAGTATGTATAGAAAGCCCAAGATCGAGGACTCTTTGACCAGAAAAAAGTTCTGGAGGTCAAAAGGGGACCTCTGTATAGCTGACATCATCAAAAGGAGTCTATAACTTTATATAGTTTGAATTGTTGTTAGGACACTTTGACCACAAAAAAGTTCAAAAGGTCAGATATGGACATCTATATGGCTCATGAAGCATCAGAAGGAATCTATGAGTATGTATAGAAAGCATAAGATCAAGGACTCTTTTGTCGTAAAAATATTCAGTAGGTCAGAAGGGGACCTCTGTATAGCTGATTTATCATCAAACGGAGTCTATAACTTTATATAGTTTGAAAAATTTTAGGACACTTTGACCACAAATAAGTTCAAAATGTCAGATATGGAAATCTATATGGCTTATGAAGCATCAGAAGGAGTCTATGAGTATGTATAGAAAGACCCAGATCGAGGACTCTTTGGAAAGAATTATGTTCATGAGGTCAAAAGGGGCCTTCTGTATAGCTGATTTATCATCAAAAGGAGTCTATACCTTTATTTGGTTTGAACATTTTTTAGGACACTTTGACCACAAATAAGTTCAAAAGGTCAGATATGGACATCTTATATAGCTTATGAAGTATCAGAAGGAGTCTATGAGTATGTACTGTATAGAAAGCCCAAGATCAAGGAATCTTTGGCCAGAAATATGTTCAGGAGGTCAAAAGGGGACCTCTGCATAGCTGATTTATCATCAAAAGGAGTCTATAACTTTATATAGTTTGAACAATTTTTAGGACACTTTGACCACAAGTAAGTACAAAAGGTCAGATATGGACATCTATATGGCTTATGAAGCATCAGAAGGAATCTATGAGTATGTATAGAAAGCCCAAGATTGAGGACTCTTTGGCCAGAAACATGTTCAGGAGGTCAAAAGGGGACCTTTTTATAGCTGATTTATCATCAAAAGGAGTCTATAACTTTATTTGGTTTGAACATTTTTTAGGACACTTTGACCACAAATAAGTTCAAAAGGTCAGATATGGACATCTATATAGCTTATGAAGTATCAGAAGGAGTCTATGAGTATGTATAGAAAGCCCAAGATCAAGGACTCTTTGGCCAGAAATATTTTCAGGAGGTCAAAAGGGGACCTCTGTATAGCTGATTTATCATCAAAAGGAGTCTATAACTTTATATAGTTTGAATTATTTTTAGGACACTTTGACCACAAATAAGTTTAGAAGGTCAGATATGGACATCTATATGGCTTATGAAGCATCAGAAGGAATCTATCAGTATGTATAGAAAGCCCAAGATCGAGGACTCTTTGGCCAGAAATATGTTCAGGAGGTCAAAGGGGGCCCTCTGTATAGCTGATTCATCATCAAAAGTAGTCTATAACTTTATTTGGTTTGAAAATTTTTTAGGACATTTTGACCACAAATAAGTTCAAAAGGTCAGATATGGACACCTATATGGCTTGTGAAGCATCAGAAGGAGTCTATAACTTTATATAGTTTGAAAATTTTTTAGGACACTTTGACCACAAATAAGTTCAAAAGGTCAGATATGGACATCTATATGGCTTATGAAGCATCAGAAGGAGTCTATGAGTATGTATAGAAAGCCCAAGATCGAGGACTCTTTTGCCAGAAATATGTTCAGGAGGTCAAAAGGGGACCTCTGTATAGCTGACTTATCATCAAAAGGAGTCTATAACTTTATATAGTTTGAATTGTTGTTAGGACACTTTGACCAGAAATAAGTTCAAAAGGTCAGATATGGACATCTATATGGCTTATGAAGCATCAGAAGGAGTTGGACTATTAGTATTTATAGAAAGCCCAAGATCGAGGACTCGTTTGCCAAAAATATGTTCAATCAGTTAAATATGGACTACTGTCTGGCTTATATAACATCACAAGAAATCAGTCTTGTATGTTTAGTAAGTTAATGTTCAAGTACTCTTTATCCAGAAATGTTTTCAGTAGTTCAAAAATGGACTTCTGTATGGCTGATGTAACATCAGAAAGATTCTACAAGAATGTATAGAATGTTTAAGATCGATTACTCTTGGGTCAGAAATATGTGCAATATGTGAAATATGTTTGACCAAACATGGACTACTGTCTTGCTAATACAACATCACAAGAAGTAAGTAACATTATTCTTTAAGTAAGAAGTCAGTAAGAACTCTTTGGACAGAAAATATGTTCTGTAGGTCAAAGAGGGACCTCTGTAGGCCTGATTTGACACATGACATATGTGCATTGGCATTGCACAATAACTAACTTATTCATTTTTTCTTTTAAGGGAAATTATTGCATTTACCTCTTGCGTTACAATGCATAGAATAAACTACTTCATACCTCATTTGCAATGAAAACATAACATGAGTGTTGCATTGCACAAACGATCGAAGAATTAGCGTTGAATAATAATGTATTATTATTATATCTAACTATATCAGTTAGATCTTTTATGCAGTGGAATATAACTCCAAAAATGGTATCTCTTCAATGCACATCGGAATGAGATAGTTATTGTATGTTTGTGATGCACTCATAGCTTATATGTTATTCTTCAATGCACAAAGTTTGATCTTGTGTAAAATACAATGCAATAGCACATATTGTATTTCCTCAAAGCAAAAAGCAATGGAGTTTGGGAATGAGTTACTTCTGGTGTGTAATGCAATGCAAGAAGTGCATAGCCTATATGTTATTCTTCAATGCACAACGTTAGATCGTTAGTGCAATGCAATGCAACAGCACACAAGTTATTTCTTTAATGAACATGGGATTGAGTTAGTTCTGGTGTGCAATGCAATGCGAAAAGTGCATAACCCATATGTTATTCTTCAGTGCACAACGTTATATCGTTTTTGCAATGCAATGCAACAACACATATGTTATCTCTTTAATGAACATGGGAATGAGTTAGTTCTGGTGTGCAATGCAAAACAAAAAGTGCATAACCTATATGTTATTCTTCAGTGCACAACGTTATATCGTTTGTGCAATGCAATGCAACAACACATATGTTATCTCTTTAATGAACATGGGAATGAGTTAGTTCTGGTGTGCAATGCAAAACAAAAAGTGCATAACCTATGTTATTCTTCAGTGCACAACGTTAGATCGTTTGTGCAATGCAATGCAAAGCAATGCAATGCAACAACACACATTATCTCTTTAATGAACATGGGAATGATTTAGTTCTGGTGCATTGCAATGCAATGCAATGCAATGCACCAACAAACGTTATCTCTTTAATGAACATGGGAATGATTTAGTTCTGGTGTGCAATGCAATGCAATGCAAAAAGTGCATAACCTATGTTATTCTTCAGTGCACAAAGTTAGATCGTTAGTGTAATGCAATGCAATGCAATGCAATGCAATGCAATGCAATGCAATGCAACAACACACATATCATCTCTATAATGAACTTGGAAATGATTTTGTTCTGCTGTTCAATGCAGTGAAATGCAAAAAGGGCATAACCTATATGTTATTCTTCAGTGCACAAAGTTAGATCGTTAGTGCAATGCAATGCAATGCAGTGCAAAGCATTGCAAATCAATGCAAAGCAGTGCAAAGCAATGCAATGCAATGCAATGCAATGCAATGCAATGCAATGCACCAACAAATGTTATCTCTTTAATGAACATGGGAATGATTTAGTTCTGGTGTGCAATGCAGTGAAATGCAAAAAGGGCATAACCTATATGTTATTCTTCAGTGCACAAAGTTAGATCGTTAGTGCAATGCAATGCAATGCAGTGCAAAGCATTGCAAATCAATGCAAAGCAGTGCAAAGCAATGCAATGCAATGCAATGCAATGCGCCAACAAACGTTATCTCTTTAATGAACATGGGAATTATTTAGTTCTGGTGTGCAATGCAGTGAAATGCAAAAAGGGCATAACCTATATGTTTTTCTTCAGTGCACAAAGTTAGATCGTTAGTGCAATGCAATGCAATGCAGTGTAAAGCATTGCAAATCAATGCAAAGCAGTGCAAAGCAATGCAATGCAATGCAATACAATGCAATGCAACAACACACATTATCTCTTTAATGAACATGGGAATGATTTAGTTCTGGTGTGCAATGCAATGCAATGCAAAAAGTGCATAACCTATATGTTTTTCTTCAGTGCACAACGTTAGATCGGTTGTGCAATGCAATGCAATGCAATGCAATGCAATGCAACAACACACGTTATGTCTTTAATCAACATGGGAATGAGTTAGTTCTGGTGTGCAATTCAATGCAAAAAGTGCATAACCTATATGCTTTTCTTCAAGTGCACAACGTTAGATCGTTTGTGCAATGCAATGCAATGCAATGCAACAACACACGGTATCTCTTTAATGAACATGGGAATGATTTAGTTCTGGTATGCAATGCAATGCAATGCGAAAAGTGCATAGCCTATATGTTATTCTTCAGTGCACAACGTTAGATCGTTAGTGCAATGCAATGCAGGGCAAAGCAATGCAGATCAATGTAATGCAATGCAATGCAATGCAAAAACATTCGTTATGTCTTTAATCAACATGGAAATGAGGTAGTTCTGGTGTGCAATGCAATGCAAAGAGTGCATAACCTATATATTTTTCTTCAAGTGCACAACGTTAGATCGTTTGTGCAATGCAATGCAATGCAATGCAACAACACACGGTATCTCTTTAATGAACATGGGAATGATTTAGTTCTGGTATGCAATGCAATGCAATGCGAAAATTGCATAGCCTATATGTTATTCTTCAGTGCACAACGTTAGATCGTTAGTGCAATGCAATGCAGGGCAAAGCAATGCAAATCAATGTAATGCAAGCAATGCAATGCAACAAACGTTATGTCTTCAATGAACATGGGAATGATTTAGTTCTGGTGTGCAATGCAATGCAATGCAAAAAGTGCATAACCTATATGTTATTCTTCAATGCACAAAATTAGTTCGTTAGTGCAGTGCAATGCAATGCAATGCAATGCAGTGCAAAGCAATACAAATCAATGCAATGCAATAACACACGTATCTCTTTAATGAACTTGGGAATGATTTTGTTCTGGAGTGCAATGCAATGCGAAAAGAGCATAATCTATATGTTATTCTTCAGTGCACAAAGTTAGATCGTTAGTGCAATGCAATGCAATGCAGTGCAAAAGCATTGCAAATCAATGCAATGCACCTACAAACGTTATCTCTTTAATGAACATGGGAATGATTTAGTTCTGGTGTGCAGTGCAGTGAAATGCAAAAAGTGCATAACCTATATGTTATTCTTCAGTGCACAAAGTTAGATCGTTAGTGCAATGCAATGCAATGCAGTGCAAAAGCATTGCAAATCAATGCAATGCAATGCAATGCAACAACACACGTTATGTCTTTAATCAACATAGGAATTAGGTAGTTCTATATGTTATTCTTCAGTGCACAAAGTTAGATCGTTAGTGCAATGCAATGCAATGCAGTGCAAAAGCATTGCAAAGCAATGCAAATCAGTCCAATGCAATACAATGCAATGCAATAACACACATTATCTCTTTAATGAACATGGGAATGATTTAGTTCTGGTGTGCAAAGCAATACAATGCAAAAAGTGCATAACCTATATGTTTTTCTTCAGTGCACAACGTTAGATCGTTTGTGCAATGCAATGCAATGCAAACAACACACGTTATCTCTTTAATGAACATGAGAATGATTTAGTTCTGGTGTGCAATGCAATGCAAAAAGTGCATAACCTATATGTAATTCTTCAGTGCACAACGTTAGATCGTTAGTGCAATGCAATGCAATGCAGTGCAAAGCAATGCAAATCAATATAATGCAATACAATGCAATGCAAAAACACTCGTTATGTCTTTAATCAACATGGGAATGAGGTAGTTCTGGTGTGCAATGCAATGCGAAAAGTGCATAACCTATCTGTTATTCTTCAGTGCACAACGTTAGATCGTTAGTGCAATGTAATGCAATGCAACGCAGTGCAAAGCAATTTAAATCAATGCAATGCAATACAATGCAATGCAACAACACACGTTATGTCTTTAATGAACATGGGAATGATTTAGTTCTGGTGTGCAGTGCAGTGAAATGCAAAAAGTGCATAACCTATATGTTATTCTTCAGTGCACAAAGTTAGATCGTTAGTGCAATGCAATGCAATGCAGTGCAAAGCATTGCAAATCAATGCAATGCAATGCAATGCAATTGTAACAACACATATGTTATCTCTTTAATGAACATGGGAATGAGTTAGTTCTGGTGTGCAATGCAAAGCAATGCAAGAAGTGCATAGCCTATGCTATTCTTCAGTGCACAACGTTAGATCGTATGTGCAATGCAATGCAATGCAACAACACACATGTTATCTCTTTAATGAACATGGGATCGAGTAAGTTCTGTTGTGCAATGCAAGTAGTGCACAAACCAAATGTTATTCTTCAATGCACAACGTTAGACAGTTTGTGCAAAGCAACAACACAGATTGTTCTGTGTTTCAGATTCTCTCTAATGAACATGGCATTGAGTTAGTTTTGGTGTGCAATGCAATGCAATGTTTCCTATGATTCCTATGTTTCTTTAATTATGCTCAACGTTAGATCGGTTGTGCAAAGCACATAATGTTATAACAATGAGCTATACATTTTGCTTTTGACCTACTGAACATATTTCTGGCCAAAGAGTCCTAAATGATTAACACTACTGATGACTGATATCTTCGGATGTTATATCATCCTGACAAAAGTCCATATTTGACCTACCGAATTTTTTTCTGGCCAAGGAGTGAGTACTCGAAACTTGACCTTTCCATATATACTTGTTGACTCTTTCTGATGTTACGTCAGACATACAGAATTCCATATTTGACACAAGGAAAATATTTCTTGCCAAAGAGTCCTCGATCTTGGACTTTCTATACATACTCATAGACGCCTTCTGATGCTTCATAAGCCATATAGATGTCCAAATCTGACCTTTTGAACTTATTTGTGGTCAAAGTGTCCTAAAAAAATTCAAACTATAGAAAGTTATAGACTCCTTTTGATGATAAATCAGCTATACAGAGGTCCCCTTTTGACCTCCTGAACATATTTCTGGCCAAAGAGTCATTGATCTTGATGCTTCATAAGCCATATAGATGTCCATATCTGCCCTTTTGAACTTATTTGTGGTCAAAGTGTCCTCAAAAGTTTTCAAACTATAGAAAGTTATAGACTCC
The DNA here is from genome assembly GCA_022828995.1 of Vimba vimba. Lineage (NCBI taxonomy): Eukaryota > Metazoa > Chordata > Actinopteri > Cypriniformes > Leuciscidae > Vimba > Vimba vimba. The sequence goes on from CM040826.1 coordinate 7,077,792, forward strand.
TTTTGTTGATAAATCAGCTATACAGAGGCCCCCTTTGACCTCCTGAACATATTTCTGGCCAAAGAGTCCTCGATCTTGGGCTTTCTATACATACTCATAGACTCCTTATGATGCTTCATAAGCCATATAGATTTCCATATCTGACCTTTTGAACTTATTTGTGGTCAAAGTGTCCTAAAATTTTTCAAACTATAGAAAGTTATAGACTCCTTTTGATGATAAATCAGCTATACAGAGTGCCCATTTGACCTCCTGAACATATTTCTGGCCAAAGAGTCCTCGATCTTGGGCTTTCTATACATACTCATAGACTCCTTATGATGCTTCATAAGCCATATAGATTTCCATATCTGACCTTTTGAACTTATTTGTGGTCAAAGTGTCCTAAAATTTTTCAAACTATAGAAAGTTATAGACTCCTTTTGATGATAAATCAGCTATACAGAGTGCCCCTTTAGACCTCCAGAACATATTTCTGACCTAAGAGTCCTCGATCTTGGGCTTTCTATACATACTCATAGATTCCTTCTGATGCTTCATAAGCCATATAGATTTCCATATCTGACCTTTTGAACTTATTTGTGGTCAAAGTGTCCTAAATTTTTTTCAAAATATATAAAGTTATAGACTCCTTTTGATGATAAGTCAGCTATACAGAGGTCCCCTTTTGACCTCCTGAACTATTTCTGGCCAAAGAGTCATCGATCTTGATGCTTCATAAGCCATATAGATGTCCATATCTGACCTTTTGAACTTATTTGTGGTCAAAGTGTCCTAAAAAATGTTCAAACCAAATACATTTATAGACTCCTTTTGATGATAAATCAGCTATAAAGAGGTCCCCTTTTGACCTCCTGAAAATGTTTCTGGCCAAAGAGTCCTCAATGTTGGGCTTTCTATACATACTCATAGATTCCTTCTGAGGCTTCATAAGCCATATAGATGTCCATATCTGACCTTTTGAACTTATTTGTGGTCAAAGTGTCCTGAAATTTTTCAAACTATATAAAGTTATAGACTCCTTTTGATGATAAATCAGCTATACAGAGGTCCCCTTTTGACCTCCTGAACATATTTCTGGCCAAAGAGTCCTCGATCTTGGGCTTTCTATACATACTCATAGACTCCTTATGATGCTCCATAAGCCATATAGATGTCCATATCTGACCTTTTGAACTTATTTGTGGTCAAAGTGTCCTAACATTTTTTCAAACTATATAAAGTTATAGACTCCTTTTGATGATAAATCAGCTATACAGAGTGCCCCTTTAGACCTCCAGAACATATTTCTGGCCAAAAGGCCCTCAATGTTGGGTTTTCTATACATACTCATAGATACCTTCTGAGGCTTCATAAGCCATATAGATGTCCATATCTGACCTTTTGAACTTATTTGTGGTCAAAGTGTCCTCAAAAGTTTTCAAACTATAGAAAGTTATAGACTCCTTTTGTTGATAAATCAGCTATACAGAGGCCCCCTTTGACCTCCTGAACATATTTCTGGCCAAAGAGTCCTCGATCTTGGGCTTTCTATACATACTCATAGACTCATTATGATGCTTCATAAGCCATATAGATTTCCATATCTGACCTTTTGAACTTATTTGTGGTCAAAGTGTCCTAAAATCTTTCAAACTATAGAAAGTTATAGACTCCTTTTTATGATAAATCAGCTATACAGAGGTCCCCCTTTGACCTCCTGAACATATTTCTGGCCAAAGAGTCCTCGATCTTGGGCTTTCTATACATACTCATAGATTCCTTCTGATGCTTCATAAGCCATATAGATGTCCATATCTGACCTTTTGAACTTATTTATGGTCAAAGTGTATTAAAAAAATTTCAAACCAAATTAATTTATAGACTCCTTTTGATGATAAATCAGCTATACAGAGGTCCCCTTTTGACCTACTGAACATATTTCTGACCAAAGAGTCCTCGATCTTGGGCTTTCTATACATACTCATAGACTCCTTATGATGCTTCATAAGCCATATAGATGTCCATATCTGACCTTTTGAACTTATTTGTGGTCAAAGTGTCCTAAAATTTTTCAAACTATATGACTCCTTTTGATGATAAATCAGCTATACAGAGGTCCCCTTTTGACCTACTGAACATATTTTTGGCCAAAGAGTCCTTGATCTTGGGCTTTCTATACATACTCATAGACTCCTTATGATGCTTCATAAGCCATATAGATGTCCATATCTGACCTTTTGAACTTATTTGTGGTCAAAGTGTCCTCAAAATTCTTCAAACTATAGAAAGTTATAGACTCCTTTTGATGATAAATCAGCTATACATTGGTCCCCTCTTGACCTCCTGAACATATTTCTGGCCAAAGAGTCCTCGATCTTGGGCTTTCTATACATACTCATAGACTCCTTATGATGCTTCATAAGCCATATAGATGTCCATATCTGACCTTTTGAACTTATTTGTGGTCAAAGTGTCCTAACATTTTTTCAAACTATAGAAAGTTATAGACTCCTTTTGATGATAAATCAGCTATACAGAGGTCCCCTCTTGACCTCCTGAACATATTTCTGGCCAAAGAGTCCTTGATCTTGCGTTTTCTATACATACTCATAGACTCCTTCTGATGCTTCATAAGCCATATAGATGTTCATATCTGACCTGTTGAACTTATTTGTGGTCAAAGTGTCCTAAAATTTTTCAAACTACATAAAGTTATAGACTCCTTTTGATGATAAGTCAGCTATACAGAGGTCCCCTTTTGACCTCCTGAACATATTTCTGGCCAAAGAGTAATCGATATTGATGCTTCATAAGCCATATAGATGTCCATATCTGACCTTTTGAACTTATTTATGGTCAAAGTGTCCTAAAAAAATTTCAAACCAAATAAATTTATAGACTCCTTTTGATGATAAATCAGCTATACAGAGGGCCCCTTTTGACCTCCTGAACATGTTTCTGGCCAAAGAGTCCTTGATCTTGGGCTTTCTATACATACTTATAGATTCCTTCTGAGGCTTCATAAGCCATATAGATGTCCATATCTGACCTTTTGAACTCATTTGTGGTCAAAGTGTCCTCAAAATTTTTCAAACTATAGAAAGTTATAGACTCCTTTTGATGATAAATCAGCTATACAGAGGGCCCCCTTTGACCTCATGAACATAATTCTGGCCAAAGAGTCCTCGATCTTGGGCTTTCTATACATACTCATAGACTCCTTCTGATGCTTCATAAGCTATATAGATGTCCATATCTGACCTGTTGAACTTATTTATGGTCAAAGTGTCCTAACATTTTTTCAAACTATAGAAAGTTATAGACTCCTGTTGATGATAAATCAGCTATACAGAGGTCCCCTCTTGACCTCCTGAACATATTTCTGGCCAAAGAGTCCTTGATCTTGCGTTTTCTATACATACTCATAGACTCCTTCTGATGCTTCATAAGCCATATAGATGTTCATATCTGACCTGTTGAACTTATTTGTGGTCAAAGTGTCCTAAAATTTTTCAAACTACATAAAGTTATAGACTCCTTTTGATGATAAGTCAGCTATACAGAGGTCCCCTTTTGACCTCCTGAACATATTTCTGGCCAAAGAGTAATCGATCTTGATGCTTCATAAGCCATATAGATGTCCATATCTGACCTTTTGAACTTATTTGTGGTCAAAGTGTCCTCAAAATTTTTCAAACTATAGAAAGTTATAGACTCCTTTTGATGATAAATCAGCTATACAGCGGGCCCCCTTTGACCTCATGAACATAATTCTGGCCAAAGAGTCCTCGATCTTGGGCTTTCTATACATACTCATAGACTCCTTCTGATGCTTCATAAGCTATATAGATGTCCATATCTGACCTGTTGAACTTATTTGTGGTCAAAGTGTCCTAAAATTTTTCAAACTATATAAAATCATAGACTCCTTTTCATGATAAGTCAGCTATACAAGGTCCCCTTTTGACCTCCTGAACATATTTCTGGCCAAAGAGTCCTCGATCTTGGGCTTTCTATACATACTCATAGACTCCTTCTGATGCTTCATAAGCCATATAGATGTCCATATCTGACCTTTTGAACTTATTTGTGGTCAAAGTGTCCTCAAAATTCTTCAAACTATAGAAAGTTATAGACTCCTTTTGATGATAAATCAGCTATACAGAGGTCCCCTTTTGACCTCCTGAACATATTTCTGGCCAAAGAGTCCTTGATCTTGCGTTTTCTATAAATACTCATAGACTCCTACTGATGCTTCATAAGCCATATAGATGTCCATATCTGACATTTTGAACTTATTTGAGGTCAAAGTGTCCTCAAAATTCTTCAAACTATAGAAAGTTATAGACTCCTTTTGATGATAAATCAGCTATACAGAGGTCCCCTTTTGACCTCCTGAACATATTTCTGGCCAAAGAGTCCTTGATCTTGGGCTTTCTATACATACTCATAGACTCCTTTTGATGCTTCATAAGCCATATAGATGTCCATATCTGACCTTTTGAACTTATTTGTGGTCAAAATGTCCTAACATTTTTTCAAACAATAGAAAGTTATAGACTCCTTTTTATGATAAATCAGCTATACAGAGGTCCCCTTTTGACCTCCTGAAAATATTTCTGGCCAAAGAGTCCTCGATCTTGGACTTTCTGTACATACTCATAGACTCCTTCTGATGCTTCTTAAGCCATATTGATGTCCATATCTGACCTTTTGAACTTATTTATTGTCAAAGTGTCTTAAAAAAATTTCAAACCAAATTAATTTATAGACTCCTTTTGATGATAAATCAGCTATACAGAGGTCCCCTTTTGACCTACTGAACATATTTTTGGCCAAAGAGTCCTTGATCTTGGGCTTTCTATACATACTCATAGACTCCTTTTGATGCTTCATAAGCCATATAGATGTCCATATCTGACCTTTTGAACTTATTTGTGGTCAAAGTGTCCTAACATTTTTTCAAACTATAGAAAGTTATAGACTCCTTTTTTTTGATAAATCAGCTATACAGAGGTCCCCTTTTGACCTCCTGAACATATTTCTGGCCAAAGAGTCCTCGATCTTGGGCTTTCTATACATACTCATAGACTCCTTATGATGCTTCATAAGCCATATAGATGTCCATATCTGACCTTTTGAACTTATTTGTGGTCAAAGTGTCCTCAAAATTCTTCAAACTATAGAAAGTTATAGACTCCTTTTGATGATAAATCAGCTATACAGAGGTCCCCTCTTGACCTCCTGAACATATTTCTGGCCATAGAGTCCTTGATCTTGCGTTTTCTATACATACTCATAGACTCCTTCTGATGCTTCATAAGCCATATAGATGTCCATATCTGACCTTTTGAACTTATTTGTGGTCAAAGTGTCCTAAAAAAATTTCAAACCAAATAAATTTATAGACTCCTTTTGATGATAAATCAGCTATACAGAGGGCCCCTTTTGACCTCCTGAACATGTTTCTGGCCAAAGAGTCCTTGATCTTGGGCTTTCTATACATACTCATAGACTCCTTCTGATGCTTCATAAGCCATATAGATGTCCATATCTGACCTTTTGAACTTATTTGTGGTCAAAGTGTCCTAACATTTTTTCAAACTATATAAAGTTATAGACTCCTTTTGATGATAAATCAGCTATACAGAGGGCCCCTTTTGACCTCCTGAACATATTTCTGGCCAAAGAGTCCTCGATCTTGGGCTTTCTACACATACTCATAGACTCCTTCTGATGCTTCATAAGCCATATAGATGTCCATATATGACATTTTGAACTTATTTGTGGTCAAAGTGTACTAAAAATTTTTTCAAACTATATAAAGTTATAGACTCCTTTTGATGATAAATCAGCTATACAGAGGTCCCCTTTTGACCTCCTGAACATATTTCTGGCCAAAGAGTCATCGATCTTGATGCTTCATAAGCCATATAGATGTCCATATCTGACCTTTTGAACTTATTTGTGGTCAAAGTGTCCTAAAAAATTTTCAAACCAAATAAATTTATAGAATACTTTTGATGATAAATCAGCTATAAAGAGGTCCCCTTTTGACCTCCTGAACATGTTTCTGGCCAAAGAGTCCTCAATGTTGGGCTTTCTATACATACTCATAGATGCCTTCTGAGGCTTCATAAGCCATATAGATGTCCATATCTGACCTTTTGAACTTATTTGTGGTCAAAGTGTCCTCAAAATTCTTCAAACTATAGAAAGTTATAGACTCCATTTGATGATAAATCAGCTATAAAGAGGTCCCCTTTTGACCTCCTGAACATATTTCTGGCCAAAGAGTCCTCGATCTTGGGCTTTCTATACATACTCATAGACTCCTTATGATGCTTCATAAGCCATATAGATGTCCATATCTGACCTGTTGAACTTATTTGTGGTCAAAGTGTCCTAACATTTTTTCAAACTATAAAAAGTTATAGACTCCTTTTGATGATAAATCAGCTATACAGAGGTCCCCTTTTGACCTCCTGAAAATATTTCTGGCCAAAGAGTCCTCGATCTTGGACTTTCTATACATAGTCATAGACTCCTTCTGATGCTTCATATGCCATATAGATGTCCAAATCTGACCTTTTGAACTTATTTGTGGTCAAAGTGTCCTAAAAAAAATTCAAACTATATAAAGTTATAGACTCCTTTTGATGATAAATCAGCTATAGAGTGCCCCTTTTGACCTACGTTCTGTATTTCTGGCCAAAGAGTAATCGATCTTGATGCTTCATAAGCCATATAGATGTCCATATCTGAACTTTTGAACTTATTTATGGTCAAAGTGTCTTAAAAAAATTTCAAACCAAATTAATTTATAGACTCCTTTTGATGATAAATCAGCTATAAAGAGGTCCCCTTTTGACCTCCAGAACATATTTCTGGCCAACGAGTCCTCAATCTTGGGCTTTCTATACATACTCATAGATTCCTTCTGATGCTTCATAAGCCATATAGATGTCCATATCTGACCTTTTGAACTTATTTGTGGTCAAAGTGGCCTCAAAATTTTACAAACTATAGAAAGTTATAGACTCCTTTTGATGATAAATCAGCTATACAGAGGGCCCCTTTTGACCTCCTGAACATATTTCTGGCAAAAGAGTCCTCGATCTTGGGCTTTCTACACATACTCATAGACTCCTTCTGATGCTTCATAAGCCATATAGATGTCCATATCTGACCTGTTGAAATTATTTGTGGTCAAAGTGGCCTCAAAATTTTACAAACTATAGAAAGTTATAGACTCCTTTTTATGATAAATCAGCTATACAGAGGGCCCCTTTTGACGTCCAGAACATATTTCTGGCCAAAGAGTCCTCGATCTTATGCTTTCTATACATACTCATAGACTCCTTCTGATGCTTCATAAGCCATATAGATGTCCATATCTGACCTGTTGAACTTATTTGTGGTCAAAGTGTCCTAAAATTTTTCAAACTTTATAAAGTTATAGACTCCTTTTGATGATAAGTCAGCTATACAGAGGTGTCCTTTTGACCTCCTGAACATATTTCTGGCCAAAGAGTCCTCGATCTTGGGCTTTCTATACATACTCATAGACTCCTTCTGATGCTTCATAAGCCATATAGATGTCCATATCTGACCTTTTGAACTTATTTGTGGTCAAAGTGTCCTCAAAATTCTTCAAACTATATAAAGTTTTAGACTCCTTTTGATGATAAATCAGCTATACAGAGGTCCCCTTTTGACCTCCTGAACATGTTTCTGGCCAAAGAGTCCTTGATCTTGGGCTTTCTATACATACTCATAGACTCCTTCTAATGTTACATAAGCCATATAGATGTCCATATCTGACCTTTTGAACTTATTTCTGGTCATCAAAATTTTTTAACTATATAAAGTTATAGACTCTTTTTGATGATAAATCAGCTATTCAGAGGTCCCCTTTTGACCTACTGAACATATTTCTGGCCAAAGAGTCCTAAAAGATTAACACTATACATTCAGACTGATATCTTCGGATGTTATATCATCCTGACAAAAGTCCATATTTGACCTACCGAATTTTTTTCTGGCAAAGGAGTGAGTACTCGAAACTTGACCTTTCCATATATACTTGTTGACTCTTTCTGATGTCACGTCAGATATACAGAATTCCATATTTGACCCAAGGAACATATTTCTTGCCAAAGAGTCCTCGATCTTGGGCTTTCTATACATACTCATAGACTCCTTCTGATGCTTCATAAGCCATATAGATGTCCATATCTGACCTTTTGAACTTATTTCTGGTCAAAGTGTCCTCAAAAATTTTCAAACTATATAAAGTTATAGTCTCCTTCTGATAATAAATCAGCAATACAAAGGTCACCTTTTGACCTTCTGAACATATTTCTGGCCAAAGAATTCTTGAACATTATCTTGCTATACTACAGATTGACTTCTTGTGATGTTATATTAACCAGCCAGTAGTCTATTTTTGACCTACTGAAAATATTTCTGGGCAGAGTCCGTGAACATTAACTCACTATACAATATAGACTGACTTCTTGCAATGCCAAACCAGGCAGGCAGTAGTCCATATTTGACCGATTGAAAAAAAATTTGACCAAAGAGTTCTCAAAAGGATTTTGTCTATCATAATCTATAGACTCCTTCTGATGTTAAATCAGTCATACAGAAGTCCATATTTGACCTACCGATATTACTGGCCAAAGAGTCCTTAAAGATTAACACTATACATTCAGATTGATATCTTCGGATGTTATATCATCATGAGAAAAGTCCATATTTGACATCATGAAATTTTTTCTGGTCAAAGAGTCTAAACTTGACCATTCTATATATACTCATTGACTCTTTCTGATTCTTCATTAGCTATATAGATGTCCATATCTGGCGAATAGAAAATATTTTTGGCAAAAAGGTCCTCACAAGTTAACTTACTAAATACTCATAGACTTTTTCTGATGATACATCACTTTAACAGGTATGTGCCCCTTTTGAATATATTTTTGGCCAAAGAATCATTGAACATTAACTCTCTATACATATTGACTCAAGAGTCAAAATTTGACCTCTTTTGGTCTGATTTATCATCAGATGGAGTCTATAATTTTACATGTATGTACATGTACAAGTATGTATAGAAAGTTCAAGATTGGCCACAAATATGTCCCTTGGGTCAATTATGGACTTCTTTATGGCTGATGTAACATCAGATGGAGTAAACGAGTATGTATAGAAAGAAACAGCATAAGGAGTCAATGAGCATGTATAGAATGTTCAAGATCGAGGACTCTTTTACTAGAAATATGTTCAGTAGGTCAGTTATGAACAATTGTCTGGCTGATGAAACATCAGAAGGAGTCAATGAGCTTGTAAAGAAAGTTCAAAATCAAGGACTCTTTTACCAGAAATATTTTCAGTAGGTAAATTATGGAGTACTCTCTGGCCGATGAAGCGCTAAAAGGAGTCAATGAGCATGTATAGAAAGTTCAAGTACATAGACTCGTTGGTCATTACGGACAGTTGTCTGGCCGATGTACTATCTGAAGAAGTCTATAAGTGTGAATAGAAAGTTCAAGATCAAGGACTCTTCAGTCAGAAATATGTTCAACATGTTAAATCTGAACTACTTTATGGCTAAAGAAACAAAATAAGGCGTCACTGAGAATGTATAGAAAGTTCAAAATCGAGGACTCTTTTACCAGAAATATTTTCAGTAGGTCCATTATTGACTACTGTCTGGCTGATGAAACACTAAAAGGAGTCAATTAGCATGTACAAAATTTTCAAGTCAGAAATATGTTCAACATGTCAAATCTGGACTTCTGTATGGCTAAAGAAACAAAATAAGGCATCACTGAGAATGTATAGAAAGTTCAAGATCGAGAACTCTTTTACTTTAATAGTCAATATCTACAATTGTCTGGCCGATGTACTATCTGAAAGAGTCTATAAGTATGAATAGAAAGTTCAAGATTGAGGACTCTTCGGTCAGAAATATGTTCATTATGTCAAATCAGAACTACTGCATGGCTGATGAAACACCAGAAAGAGTCTATGAGTATGTTTAAAAGGTTCAAGATCGAGGACTCTTTTGCCAGAAATATGTTTAGTGGGTCAAATATGGACTGCTGTCTGGCTGATGAATCAGAAGTCAATGAAGATTGAGGAAGAAGATTATGAATAGAAAGTTCAAGTTCAAAGACTCTTCAGGTAGAAATATGTTCAGTGGGTCAATTATCTATATGGAGTCACTGAGAATCTATATAAAAAGTTCAAGACAGAGGACTCTTTTACTATAAATATGTCCAGAGGGTCAATTATGGACTATTGTCTGCTTGTGAAACATCAGGAGTCAATGAGCCTATATAGAAAGTTCAAGTTCAAGACTCTTCGGGCAGCAATATGTTCAGTAGGTCAATTATGGACTAATGTCTGGCTGATGAAACACTAAAAGGAGTCAATTAGCATGTATTAGTTCAAGTTCATGGACTTGTTGGCCAGAAATATGTTTAATAATTAATATGGACAATTGTCTGTCCGATGTACTTTCTGAAAGAGTCTATAATTATGAATAGAAAGTTCAAGATCAAAGACTCTTTGGTCAGAAATATGTTAAACATGTCAAATCTGGACTTCTGTATGGCTGAAGAAACATCAGAAGTAAATGATTATGTATAGAAAGTTCAAGTTCATAGACTCTTCGGGCAGAAAAATGTTCAGTAGGTCAATTGTGGACAATTATCTGGCTGATGAAACATCAGAAGGAGTATGTATAGAAAGAATAAGATCAAGGTCTCTTTGGCCAGAAATATGTTCAATTGATCAAATTTTGAAATACTATATTGCTGTTGTAAAATCAGGAGTCATTGAGTATGTATTGAAAAATGTTTATAGACTCATTGGTCAGAAATAGGTTTAATAGGTCATATTGATACAATACAATACAATAATGTTTTGCTATTGTAACATCAGAAGGAGTCAATGTATAGAGAAATCAAGATTATAAACCCATCGCTCAGAAATTAGTTTAGTAGTCAATTATGGATAATTTTTTGGCTGAAGTACTATCTGAAAGCGTCTATGAGTATGTATAGAAAGATCAAGGACTCTTCCAGCCAGAAATATGTTCAATTGTCAAATATGGATAATAGCCTAGGTGATGAAAAATCAGAAGGAGATAGTAATTATGTATAGATAATTAAAGTTCTAGGTCTCTTTGGCCAGATATATGTTCAATGGGTCAAATTTGGACTAACAATATGGTTGATTTAACATCAAAAGTAGTCGATGAGAATGCATATAAACATACCTTTTGACGACTCTTTTGGCCAGAAATATGTTCTCTTGGTCAAATATGGACTGGTGGATGTAAAATCAAAAATAGTCTAGGAGAAGGAACAGTAAGTTAAACTTTGATGATTCTTTTGCCAGAAATATGTTCAGTAGGTCAATAATTGACTTCTGTCTCAATGATGAAACATCAGAACAAGCCTATGATTATGTATAGAACGATCAAGATCGAGGACACTTTGGTTATAGAAATGTTCAATAGGTCAAATTTGAACTATACTGTATGGCTGATGAAACATCAGAAGGATTGTAAGAGCAATTAGTCTAGAAATTTAAAGTTCAAGGTCTCATGTCTAGAAATATGTTCAAAATATAAAATTTGAACTACTGTTCAAATACATTGGATAGCAGATCGGATAGAAGATACATAAATTAACAAGTCTACAAGTATGTTTAGAAAGTTCAAGATCGAGGACTCTATGGTCAGAAATATATTTAATGGGTCAAGTATGGACATCTTTCAGGCTGATGAAACATCGGAAGCTGTCAATGAGCATGTACAGAAAGGTCAAGATCAGGGACTCTTTGACCAGAAATATGTTAGTAGGTTAAATATGGACTTTTGTATGGCTAATGTATTATTAAGAGAAGTCAATAAGCAGAGAAAGTTAATGTTCAAAGACTCTTTGGCCAAAAATGTGTTCAGTAGTTCAAACAGGAACCTCTGTATGGCTAAATTAACATAATAAGAAACCCTTTGAGGACCATTTGACCAGAAATAAGTTCAATAGGTCAAATATGGAATTCTATATGTGGCTTATGAACCATCAGAAGTAGTCTAGGAGTGAGAATGCAAAGTTCAAGATTGAGGACTCTTTTTTTATCAGAAGGAGTCTATAACTTTATATAGTTTTAATTTTTTTTAGGACACTTTGACCACAAATAAGTTCAAAATGTCAATATATGGACATCTATAAGGCTTATGAAGCATCAGAAGGAGTCTATGAGTATGTATAGAAAGCTCAAGATCGAGGACTCTTTGGCCAGAAATATGTTCAGTAGGTCAAAAGGGGCCCTCTGTATAGCTGATTTATCATCAAAAGTAGTCTATAACTTTATTTGGTTTGAAAAAATTTTAGGACATTTTGACCACAAATAAGTTCAAAAGGTCAGATATGGACACCTATATGGCTTATGAAGCATCAGAAGGAGTCTATAACTTTATATAGTTTGAATATTTTTTAGGACACTTTGACCACAAATAAGTTCAAAAGGTCAGATATGGACATCTATATGGCTTATGAAGCATCATAAGGAGTCTATGAGTATGTATAGAAAGCTCAATATTGAGGACTCTTTGGCCAGAAACATGTTCAGGAGGTCAAATGGGAATTTTTATAGCTGATTTATCATCATAAGGAGTCTATAACTTTCTATAGTTTGAAAAAATGTTAGGACACTTTGACCACAAATGAGTTCAAAATGTCAGATATGGAAATCTATATGGCTTATGAAGTATCAGAAGGAGCCTATGAGTATATATAGAAAGCCCAAGATCAAGGACTCTTTGGCCAGAAATATGTTCAGGAGGTCAAAAGGGGACCTCTGTATAGCTGATTTATCATCAAAAGGAGTCTATAACTTTCTATAGTTTGAAAAAATGTTAGGACACTTTGACAACAAATAAGTTCAAAAGGTCAGATATGGACATCTATATGGCTTATAAAGCATCAGAAGGAGTCTATGAGTATTTATAGAAAGAATAAGATCGATGACTCTTTGGCCAAAAACATGTTCGGGAGGTCAAAAGGGGACCTTTTTATAGCTGATTTATCATCAAAAGGAGTCTATAACTTTCTATAGTTTGAAAAAATGTTAGGACACTTTGACCACAAATAAGTTCAAAAGGTCAGATATGGACATCTATATGGCTTATGAAGCATCAGAATGAGTCTATGAATATGTATAGAAAGCCCAAGATCGAGGACTCTTTGGCCAGAATTATGTTCATGAGGTCAAAAGGGTATAGCTGATTTATCATCAAAAGGAGTCAATAACTTTCTATTGTTTGAAAAATTTTGAGGACACTTTGAGCACAAATAAGTTCAAAAGGTCAGATATGGACATCTATATGGCTTATGAAGCATCAGAAGGAATCTATGAGTATGTATAGAAAGAATAAGATCGAGGACTCTTTGGCCAGAAACATGTTCAGGAGGTCAAAAGGGGACCTCTGTATACCTGACATCATCAAAAGGAGTCTATAACTTAATATAGTTTGAATTTTTTTTAGGAGACTTTGACCACAAATGAGTTCAAAAGGTCAGATATGGACATCTATATGGGTTATGAAGCATCAGAAGGAATCTATGAGTATGTATAGAAAGCCCAATATTGAGGACTCTTTGGCCAGAAACATGTTCAGGAGGTCAAAAGGGGACCTCTGTATAGCTGACATATCATCAAAAGGAGTCTATAAATTTATATAGTTTGAATTTTTTTTAGGACACTTTGACCACAAATAAGTTCAAAAGGTCAGATATGGACATCTATATGGCTTATGAAGCATCAGAAGGAGTCTATGAGTATGTATAGAAAGCCTAAGATCGTGGACTCTTTGGCCAGAAATATGTTGAGTAGGTCAAAAGGGGCCCTCTGTATAGCTGATTTATCATCAAAAGGAGTCTATAACTTTCTATAGTTTGAAAAATGTTAGGACACTTTGACCACAAAAAAGTTCAAAAGGTCAGATATGGACATCTATATGGCTTATGAAGCATCAGAATGAGTCTATGAATATGTATAGAAAGCCCAAGATCGAGGACTCTTTGGCCAGAATTATGTTCATGAGGTCAAAAGGGGAATTTTTATAGCTGATTTATCATCATAAGGAGTCTATAACTTTCTATAGTTTGAAAAATTTTGAGGACACTTTGACCACAAATGAGTTCAAAATGTCAGATATGGAAATCTATATGGCTTATGAAGCATCAGAAGGAGTCTATGAGTATGTATAGAAAGCCCAAGATCGAGGACTCTTTGGCCAGAAATATGTTCTGGAGGTCAAAAGGGGACCTCTGTATAGCTGACTTATCATCAAAAGGAGTCTATAACTTTCTATAGTTTGAAAAATTTTGAGGACACTTTGACCAGAAATAAGTACAAAAGGTCAGATATGGAAATCTATATGGGTTATGAAGCATCAGTAGGAGTCTATGAGTATGTATAGAAAGCCCAATATTGAGGACTCTTTGGCCAGAAACATGTTAAGGAGGTCAAAAGGGGACCTCTGTATAGCTGATTTATCATCAAAAGGAGTCTATAACTTTATTTGGTTTGAATTTTTTTTAGGACACTTTGACCACAAATAAGTTCAAAAGGTCAGATATGGACATCTATATGGCTTATGAAGTACCAGAAGGAGTCTATGAGTATGTATAGAAAGCCCAAGATCAAGGAGTCTTTGGCCAGAAATATGTTCAGGAGGTCAAAAGGGGCCCTTTGTATAGCTGATTTATCATCAAAAGGAGTCTATATCTTTCTATAGTTTGAAAAATTTTGAGGACACTTTGACCAGAAATAAGTACAAAAGGTCAGATATGGAAATCTATATGGGTTTTGAAGCATCAGAAGGAGTCTATGAGTATGTATAGAAAGCCCAAGATTGAGGACTCTTTGGCCAGAAACATGTTCAGGAGGTCAAAAGGGGACCTCCGTATAGCTGATTTATCATCAAAAGGAGTCTATAACTTTATTTGGTTTGAAATTTTTTTAGGACACTTTGACCACAAATAAGTTCAAAAGGTCAGATATGGACATCTATATGGCTTATGGAGCATCAAAAGGAGTCTATGAGTATGTATAGAAAGCATAAGATCGAGGACTCTTTGGCCAGAAATATGTTCTGGAGGTCAAAAGGGGCTCTCTGTATAGCTGATTTATCATCAAAAGGAGTCTATAACTTTCTATAGTTTGAAAAAATGTTAGGACACTTTGACCACAAATAAGTTCAAAAGGTCAGATATGGAAATCTATATGGCTTATGAAGCATCAGAAGGAATCTATGAGTATGTATAAAAGCCCAATATTGAGGACTCTTTGGCCAGAAACATGTTCAGGAGGTCAAAAGGGGACCTCTGTATAGCTGACATATCATCAAAAGGAGTCTATAAATTTATATAGTTTGAATTTTTTTTAGGACACTTTGACCACAAATAAGTTCAAAAGGTCAGATATGGACATCTATATGGCTTATGAAGCATCAGAAGGAGTCTATGAGTATGTATAGAAAGCCTAAGATCGTGGACTCTTTGGCCAGAAATATGTTGAGTAGGTCAAAAGGGGCCCTCTGTATAGCTGATTTATCATCAAAAGGAGTCTATAACTTTCTATAGTTTGAAAAATGTTAGGACACTTTGACCACAAAAAAGTTCAAAAGGTCAGATATGGACATCTATATGGCTTATGAAGCATCAGAATGAGTCTATGAATATGTATAGAAAGCCCAAGATCGAGGACTCTTTGGCCAGAATTATGTTCATGAGGTCAAAAGGGGAATTTTTATAGCTGATTTATCATCATAAGGAGTCTATAACTTTCTATAGTTTGAAAAATTTTGAGGACACTTTGACCAGAAATAAGTACAAAATGTCAGATATGGAAATCTATATGGGTTATGAAGCATCAGTAGGAGTCTATGAGTATGTATAGAAAGCCCAAGATTGAGGACTCTTTGGCCAGAAACATGTTCAGGAGGTCAAAAGGGGACCTCTGTATAGCTGATTTATCATCAAAAGGAGTCTATAACTTTATTTGGTTTGAAATTTTTTTAGGACACTTTGACCACAAATAAGTTCAAAAGGTCAGATATGGACATCTATATGGCTTATGGAGCATCAAAAGGAGTCTATGAGTATGTATAGAAAGCATAAGATCGAGGACTCTTTGGCCAGAAATATGTTTTGGAGGTCAAAAGGGGCTCTCTGTATAGCTGATTTATCATCAAAAGGAGTCTATAACTTTCTATAGTTTGAAAAAATGTTAGGACACTTTGACCACAAATAAGTTCAAAAGGTCAGATATGGAAATCTATATGGCTTATGAAGCATCAGAAGGAATCTATGAGTATGTATAGAAAGCCCAAGATCGAGGACTCTTTGGCCAGAAATATGTTCTGGAGGTCAAAAGGGGACCTCTGTATAGCTGATTTATCATCAAAAGGAGTCTATAACTTTCTATAGTTTGAAAAATTTTGAGGACACTTTGACCACAAATGAGTTCAAAATGTCAGATATGGAAATCTATATGGCTTATGAAGCATCAGAAGGAGTCTATGAGTATGTATAGAAAGCCCAAGATCGAGGACTCTTTGGCCAGAAATATGTTCTGGAGGTCAAAAGGGGACCTCTGTATAGCTGACTTATCATCAAAAGGAGTCTATAACTTTCTATAGTTTGAAAAATTTTGAGGACACTTTGACCAGAAATAAGTACAAAAGGTCAGATATGGAAATCTATATGGGTTATGAAGCATCAGTAGGAGTCTATGAGTATGTATAGAAAGCCCAATATTGAGGACTCTTTGGCCAGAAACATGTTAAGGAGGTCAAAAGGGGACCTCTGTATAGCTGATTTATCATCAAAAGGAGTCTATAACTTTATTTGGTTTGAATTTTTTTTAGGACACTTTGACCACAAATAAGTTCAAAAGATCAGATATGGACATCTATATGGCTTATGAAGTATCAGAAGGAGTCTATGAGTATGTATAGAAAGCCCAAGATCAAGGAGTCTTTGGCCAGAAATATGTTCAGGAGGTCAAAAGGGGCCCTTTGTATAGCTGATTTATCATCAAAAGGAGTCTATAACTTTCTATAGTTTGAAAAATTTTGAGGACACTTTGACCAGAAATAAGTACAAAAGGTCAGATATGGAAATCTATATGGGTTATGAAGCATCAGAAGGAGTCTATGAGTATGTATAGAAAGCCCAAGATTGAGAACTCTTTGGCCAGAAACATGTTCAGGAGGTCAAAAGGGGACCTCTGTATAGCAGATTTATCATCAAAAGGAGTCTATAACTTTATTTGGTTTGAAATTTTTTTAGGACACTTTGACCACAAATAAGTTCAAAAGGTCAGATATGGACATCTATATGGCTTATGAAGCATCAAAAGGAGTCTATGAGTATGTATAGAAAGCATAAGATCGAGGACTCTTTGGCCAGAAATATGTTCTGGAGGTCAAAAGGGGAATTTTTATAGCTGATTTATCATCATAAGGAGTCTATAACTTTCTATAGTTTGAAAAATTTTGAGGACACTTTGACCACAAATGAGTTCAAAATGTCAGATATGGAAATCTATATGGCTTATGAAGCATCAGAAGGAATCTATGAGTATGTATAGAAAGCCCAATATTGAGGACTCTTTGGCCAGAAACATGTTCAGGAGGTCAAAAGGGGACCTCTGTATAGCTGACATATCATCAAAAGGAGTCTATAAATTGATATAGTTTGAAATTTTTTTAGGACACTTTGACCACAAATAAGTTCAAAAGGTCAGATATGGAAATCTATATGGGTTATGAAGCATCAGAAGGAGTCTTTGAGTATGTATAGAAAGCCCAATATTGAGGACTCTTTGGCCAGAAACATGTTCAGGAGGTCAAAAGGGGACCTCTGTATAGCTGATTTATCATCAAAAGGAGTCTATAACTTTATTTGGTTTGAAATTTTTTTAGGACACTTTGACCACAAATAAGTTCAAAAGGTCAGATATGGACATCTATATGGCTTATGAAGCATCAGAAGGAGTCTATGAGTATGTATAGAAAGCCCAAGATCGAGGACTCTTTGGCCAGAAATATGTTCAGTAGGTCAAAAGGGGACCTCTGTATAGCTGACTTATCATCAAAAGGAGTCTATAACTTTATATAGTTTGAAAACTTTTGAGGACACTTTGACCACAAATAAGTTCAAAAGGTCACATATGGACATCTATATGGCTTATGAAGCATCAGAAGGAATCTATGAGTATGTATAGAAAGCCCAATATTGAGGACTCTTTGGCCAGAAATATGTTCTGGAGGTCAAAAGAGGCCCTCTGTATAGCTGATTTATCATCAAAAGGAGTCTATAACTTTATATATTTTGAAAACTTTTGAGGACACTTTGAACACAAATAAGTTCAAAAGGTATATGGACATCTATATGGCTTATGAAGCATCAGATGGAGTCTATAACTTTATATAGTTTGAAATTTTTTTAGGACACCTTGACCACAAATAAGTTCAAAAGGTCAGATATGGACATCTATATGGCTTATGAAGCATCAGAAGGAGTCTATGAGTATGTATAGAAAGCCCAAGATCGAGGACTCTTTGGCTAGAAATATGTTCAGTAGGTCAAAAGGGGACCTCTGTATAGCTGACTTATCATCAAAAGGAGTCTATAACTTTATATAGTTTGAAAACTTTTGAGGACACTTTGACCACAAATAAGTTCAAAAGGTCACATATGGACATCTATATGGCTTATGAAGCATCAGAACGAATCTATGAGTATGTATAGAAAGCCCAATATTGAGGACTCTTTGGCCAGAAATATGTTCTGGAGGTCAAAAGAGGCCCTCTGTATAGCTGATTTATCATCAAAAGGAGTCTATTATTTTCTATAGTTTCAAAGATATGGACATCTATTTGGCTTATGAAGCATCAGAAGGAGTTGGAATATGAGTATTTATAGAAAGCCCAATATCGAGGACTTGCTTGCCAAAAATATGTTCAATCAGTTGAATATGGACTACTGTCTGGCTTATATAACATCACAAGAAATCAGTCTTGTATGTTTAGTAAGTTAATGTTCAAGGACTCTTTATCCAGATATGTGTTCAGTAGTTCAAAAATGGACTTCTGTTTGGCTGATGTAACATCAGAAATATTCTACGAGAATGTATAGAAAGTTTAAGATCGATTTCTCTTGGGTCAGAAATATGTGCAATATGTGAAATATGTTTGACCAAACATGGACTACTGTCTTGCTAACATCACAAGAAGTAAGTATCATCATTCTTTAAGTAAGAAGTCAGTAAGAACTCTTTGGACAGAAAATATGTTCTGTAGGTCAAAGAGGGACCTCTGTAGGCCTGATTTGACACATGACATATGTGCATTGGCATTGCACAATAACTAACTTAACATTTTTTTCTTTTAAGGGAAATTATTGCAATTTACGTCTTGCGTTACAATGCATAGAATAAACTACTTCATACCTCATGTGCAATGAAAACATAACATGAGTGTTGCATTGCACAAACAATCGAAGAATTAGCGTTGAATAATAATGTATTATTATTATATCTAACTATATCAGTTAGATCTTTTATGCAGTGGAATGTAACTCCAAAAATGGTATCTCTTCAATGCACATCGGAATGAGATAGTTATTGTATGTTTGTGATGCACTCATAGCTTATATGTTATTCTTCAATGCACAAAGTTTGATCTTGTGTGAAATGCAATGCAATAGCACATATTGTATTTCCTCAAAGCAAAATGCAATGGAGTTTGGGTATGAGTTACTTCTGGTGTGTAATGCAATGCAAGAAGTGCATAGCCTATATGTTATTCTTCAATGCACAACGTTAGATCGTTAGTGCAATGCCATGCAACAGCACACGTTATTTCTTTAATGAACATGGGATTGAGTTAGTTCTGGTGTGCAATGCAATGCGAAAAGTGCATAAACCATATGTTATTCTTCAGTGCACAACGTTAGATCGTTTGTGCAATGCAATGCAATGCACCAACAAACGTTATCTCTTTAATGAACATGGGAATGATTTAGTTCTGGTGTGCAATGCAGTGAAATGCAAAAAGTGCATAACCTATATAGTTCCTATATTATAGGAACTATATATTAACCTATAAGTGCATAACTTATAAGTGCATAACCCTTCAGTGCTCAAAGTTAGATCGTTAGAGCAATGCAATGCAATGCAGTGCAAAGCATTGCAAATCAATGCAATGCAATGCAATGCAATGCAACAACACACGTTATGTCTTTAATCAACATGGGAATGAGGTAGTTCTGGTGTGCAATGCAATGCAGTGCAAAAAGTGCATAACCTATACGTTATTCTTCCGTGCACAACGTTAGTTCGTTAGTGCAATGCAATGCAATGCAATGCAGTGCAAAGCAATGCAAATCAATATAATGCAATACAATGCAATGCAAAAACACTCATGTCTTTAATCAGCATGGGAATGAGGTAGTTCTGGTGTGCAATGCAATGCGAAAAGTGCATAACCTATATGTTATTCTTCAGTGAACAATGTTAGATCGTTAGTGCAATGCAATGCAATGCAGTGCAAAGCAATGCAAATCAATGCAATGCAATGCAATGCAACAACACACGTTATCTCTTTAATGAACATGAGAATGATTTAGTTCTGGTGTGCAATACAATGCAAAAAGTGCATAACCTATATGTTATTCTACAGTGCACAACGTTAGATCACAATGCAATGCAATGCAATGCAATGCAATACAATGCAATGCAACAACACACGTTATGTCTTTAAACAACATGGGAATAAGGTAGTTCTGGTGTGCAATGCAATGCAATGCAATGCAAAGCAATGCAAAGCAATGCAAAGCAATGCAAAGCAGTGCAAAGCAGTGCAAAGCAGTGTAAAGCAGTGCAAAGCAATGCAATGTAATGCAATACAATGCAATGCAACAACACACATTATCTCTTTAATGAACATGGGAATGATTTAGTTCTGGTATGCAATGCAATGCAATGCGAAAAGTGCATAGCCTATATGTTTTTCTTCAGTGCACAACGTTAGATCGTTAGTGCAGTGCAATGCAATGCAATGCAGGGCAAAGCAATGCAAAGCAATGCAAATCAATGCAATGCAATGCAATGCAATACAATGCAATGCAATGCAATACAACAACACACGTTATGTATTCAATGAACATGGGAATGATTTAGTTCTGGTGTGCAATGCAATGCAAAAAGTGCATAACCTATATGTTATTCTTCAGTGCACAACGTTAGATCGTTAGTGCAATGCAATGCAATGCAATGCAATGCAATGCAATACAATGCAATGCAACAACACACGTTATGTCTTTAATCAATATGGGAATGAGGTAGTTCTGGTGTGCAATGCTATGCATTGCAAAGCAGTGCAAAGCAGTGTAAAGCAGTGCAAAGCAATGCAATGTAATGCAATACAGTGCAATGCAACAACACACATTATCTCTTTAATGAACATGGGAATGATTTAGTTCTGGTATGCAATGCAATGCAATGCGAAAAGTGCATAGCCTATATGTTATTCTTCAGTGCACAACGTTAGATCGTTAGTGCAATGCAATGCAATGCAATGCAATGCAATGCAGGGCAAAGCAATGTAAATCAATGCAGTGCAATGCAATGCAACAACACACGTTATGTCTTCAATGAACATGGGAATGATTTCGTTCTGGTGTGCAATGCAATGCAAAAAGTGCATAACATATATGTTATTCTTCAGTGCACAACGTTAGATCGTTAGTGCAATGCAATGCAAATCAATATAATGCAATACAATGCAATGCAAAAACACTCGTTATGTCTTTAATCAACATGGGAATGAGGTAGTTCTGGTGTGCAATGCAATGCGAAAAGTGCATAACCTATATGTTATTCTTCAGTGCACAACGTTAGATCGTTAGTGCAATGCAATGCAATGCAATGCAATAAAATGCAATGCAATGCAGTGCAAATCAATGCAAATCAATGCAATGCAATGCAATGCAATGCAACAACACACGGTATCTCTTTAATGAACATGGGAATGATTTAGTTCTGGTATGCAATGCAATGCAATGCGATGCGAAAAGTGCATAGCCTATATGTTGTTCAGTGTAAAACGTTAGATCGTTAGTGCAATGCAATGCAGGGCAAAGCAATGCAAATCAATGTAATGCAATGCAATGCATTGCAATGCAATGCAAGGCAATGCAAGGCAATACAATGCAATGCAATACAATGCAATGCAACAACACACGTTATGTCTTTAATCAACATGGGAATGAGGTAGTTTTGGTGAGCAATGCAATGCAATGCAAAAAAGTGCATAACCTATATGTTTTTCTTCAGTGCACAACGTTAGCTCGTTAGTGCAATGCAATGCAATGCAGTGCAAAGGAATGCAAATCAATATAATGCAATACAATGCAAAAACACTCGTTATGTCTTTAATCAACATGGGAATGAGGTAATTCTGGTGTGCAATGCAATGCGAAAAGTGCATAACCTATATGTTATTCTTCAGTGCACAACGTTAGATCGTTAGTGCAATGCAATGCAATGCAATGCAATGCAACAACACACGTTATGTCTTTAATCAACATGGGAATGAGGTAGTTCTGTTGTGCAATTCAATGCGAAAAGTGCATAACCTATATGTTATTCTTCAGTGCACAACGTTAGATCGTTAGTGCAATGCAATGCAATGCAATAAAATGCAATGCAATGCAGTGCAAATCAATGCAAATCAATGCAATGCAATACAATGCAATGCAACAACACACATTATCTCTTTAATGAACATGGGAATGATTTAGTTCTGGTGTGCAATGCAATTCAATGCAAAAAGTGCATAACCTATATGTTTTTCTTCAGTGCACAACGTTAGATCGTTTGTGCAATGCAATGCAATGCAACAACACACGGTATCTCTTTAATGAACATGGGAATGATTTAGTTCTGGTATGCAATGCAATGCAATGCGAAAAGTGCATAGCCTATATTTTGTTCTTCAGTGCACAACGTTAGATCGTTAGTGCAATGCAATGCAATGCAATGCAATGCAATGCAATGCAATGCAATGCAAATCAATTCAATGCAATGCAATGCAATGAATGCAATGCAATGCAACAACACACGTTATGTCTTTAATCAACATGGGAATGAGGTAGTTCTGGTGTGCAATGCAATGCGAAAAGTGCATAACCTATATGTTATTCTTCAGTGCACAACGTTAGATCGTTAGTGCAATGCAATGCAATGCAATAAAATGCAATGCAATGCAGTGCAAATCAATGCAATGCAATACAAGGCAATGCAACAACACACATTATCTCTTTAATGAACATGGGAATGATTTAGTTCTGGTGTGCAATGCAATTCAATGCAAAAAGTGCATAACCTATATGTTTTTCTTCAGTGCACAACGTTAGATCGTTTGTGCAATGCAATGCAATGCAACAACACACGGTATCTCTTTAATGAACATGGGAATGATTTAGTTCTGGTATGCAATGCAATGCAATGCGAAAAGTGCATAGCCTATATGTTGTTCTTCAGTGTACAACGTTAGATCGTTAGTGCAATGCAATGCAGGGCAAAGCAATGCAAATCAATGTAATGCAATGCAATGCAATGCAATGCATTGCAATGCAAAGCAAGGCAATACAATGCAATGCAATGCAATACAATGCAATGCAATGCAATGCAACAACACACGTTATGTCTTTAATCAACATGGGAATGAGGTAGTTTTGGTGAGCAATGCAATGCAATGCAAAAAAGTGCATAACCTATATGTTTTTCTTCAGTGCACAACGTTAGCTCGTTAGTGCAATGCAATGCAATGCAATGCAGTGCAAAGGAATGCAAATCAATATAATGCAATACAATACAATGCAAAAACACTCGTTATGTCTTTAATCAACATGGGAATGAGGTAGTTCTGGTGTGCAATGCAATGCGAAAAGTGCATAACCTATATGTTATTCTTCAGTGCACAACGTTAGATCGTTAGTGCAATGCAATGCAGTGCAATGCAATGCAGGGCAAAGCAATGCAAATCAATGCAAATCAATGCAATGCAATGAATTGCAATGCAATGCAATGCAATGCAATGCAATACAATGCAATGCAATGCAATGCAATGCAACAACACACGTTATGTCTTCAATGAACATGGGAATGATTTCGTGCAATGCAATGTAAAAAGTGCATAACCTATATGTTATTCTTCAGTGCACAACGTTAGATCGTTAGTGCAATGCAATGCAATGCAAATCAATATAATGCAATACAATGCAATGCAAAAACACTCGTTATGTCTTTAATCAACATGGGAATGAGGTAGTTCTGGTGTGCAATACAATGCGAAAAGTGCATAACCTATATGTTATTCTTCAGTGCACAACGTTAGATCGTTTGTGCAATGCAATGCAATGCAACAACACACGTTATCTCTTTAATGAACATGGGAATGATTTAGGTCTGGTATGCAATGCAATGCAATGCGAAAAGTGCATAGCCTATATGTTGTTCTTCAGTGCACAACGTTAGATCGTTAGTGCAATGCAATGCAATGCAAATCAATGCAATGCAATGCAATGCAATGCAATGCAATGCAACAACACACGTTATGTCTTTAATCAACATGGGAATGAGGTAGTTCTGGTGTGCAATGCAATGCGAAAAGTGCATAACCTATATGTTATTCTTCAGTGCACAACGTTAGATCGTTAGTGCAATGCAATGCAATGCAATGCAATAAAATGCAATGCAATGCAGTGCAAATCAATGCAATGCAATACAAGGCAATGCAACAACACACATTATCTCTTTAATGAACATGGGAATGATTTAGTTCTGGTGTGCAATGCAATTCAATGCAAAAAGTGCATAACCTATATGTTTTTCTTCAGTGCACAACGTTAGATCGTTTGTGCAATGCAATGCAATGCAACAAAACACGGTATCTCTTTAATGAACATGGGAATGATTTAGTTCTGGTATGCAATGCAATGCAATGCGATGCGAAAAGTGCATAGCCTATATGTTTTTCTTCAGTGTACAACGTTATATCGTTAGTGCAATGCAATGCAGGGCAAAGCAATGCAAATCAATGTAATGCAATGCAATGCATTGCAATGCAATGCAAGGCAAGGCAAGGCAATACAATGCAATGCAATACAATGCAATGCAACAACACACGTTATGTCTTTAATCAACATGGGAATGAGGTAGTTTTGGTTAGCAATGCAATGCAATGCAAAAAAGTGCATAACCTATATGTTTTTCTTCAGTGCACAACGTTAGCTCGTTAGTGCAATGCAATGCAATGCAATGCAATGCAGTGCAAAGGAAGGCAAATCAATATAATGCAATACAATACAATGCAAAAACACTCGTTATGTCTTTAATCAACATGGGAATGAGGTAGTTCTGGTGTGCAATGCAATGCGAAAAGTGCATAACCTATATGTTATTCTTCAGTGCACAACGTTAGATCGTTAGTGCAATGCAATGCAATGCAATGCAATGCAATGCAGGGCAAAGCAATGCAAATCAATGCAATGCAATGAATTAGCATGCAATGCAATGCAATGCAATGCAATGCAATGCAATGCAATGCAATACAATGCAATGCAATACAATGCAATGCAACAACACACATTATCTCTTTAATGAACATGGGAATGATTTAGTTCTGGTGTGCAATGCAACACAATGCAAAAAGTGCATAACCTATATGTTTTTCTTCAGTGCACAACGTTAGATCGTTTGTGCAATGCAATGCAATGCAACAACACACGTTATCTCTTTAATGAACATGGGAATGATTTAGGTCTGGTATGCAATGCAATGCAATGCGAAAAGTGCATAGCCTATATGTTGTTCTTCAGTGCACAACGTTAGATCGTTAGTGCAATGCAGGGCAAAGCAATGCAAATCAATGTAATGCAATGCAATGCAACAACACACGTTATGTCTTTAATCAACATGGGAATGAGGTAGTTTTTGTGAGCAATGCAATGCAATGCAAAAAAGTGCATAACCGATATGTTTTTCTTCAGTGCACAACGTTAGCTCGTTAGTGCAATGCAATGCAATGCAATGCAGTGCAAAGGAATGCAAATCAATATAATGCAATACAATACAATGCAAAAACACTCGTTATGTCTTTAATCAACATGGGAATGAGGTAGTTCTGGTGTGCAATGCAATGCGAAAAGTGCATAACCTATATGTTATTCTTCAGTGCACAACGTTAGATCGTTAGTGCAATGCAATGCAATGCAATGCAATGCAGGGCAAAGCAATGCAAATCAATGCAATGCAATGCAATGCATTGCAATGCAATGCAATGCAATGCAATACAATGCAATGCAACAACACACGTTATGTCTTCAATGAACATGGGAATGATTTCGTTCTGGTGTGCAATGCAATGCAAAAAGTGCATAACCTATATGTTATTCTTCAGTGCACAACGTTAGATCGTTAGTTCAATGCAATGCAATGCAAATCAATATAATGCAATACAATGCAATGCAAAAACACTCGTTATGTCTTTAATCAACATGGGAATGAGGTAGTTCTGGTGTGCAATGCAATGCGAAAAGTGCATAACCTATATGTTAGTCTTCAGTGCACAACGTTAGATCGTTAGTGCAATGCAATGCAATAAAATGCAATGCAATGCAGTGCAAAGCAATGCAATGCAATACAATGCAATGCAACAACACACATTATCTCTTTAATGAACATGGGAATGATTTAGTTCTGGTGTGCAATGCAATACAATGCAAAAAGTGCATAACCTATATGTTTTTCTTCAGTGCACAACGTCAGATCGTTTGTGCAATGCAATGCAATGCAATGCTGTGCCTATATGCCTATATGTTGTTCTTCAGTGCACAACATTAGATCGTTAGTGCAATGCAATGCAGGGCAAAACAATGCAATGCAATGTAATGCAATGCAATGCAATGCAACAACACACGTTATGTCTTTAATCAACATGGGAATGAGGTAGTTCTGGTGAGCAATGCATTGCAATGCAAAAAGTGCATAACCTATATGTTATTCTTCAGTGCACAACGTTAGATCGTTTGTGCAATGCAATGCAATGCAGGGCAAAACAATGCAAATCAATGTAATGCAATGCAATGTAATGCAACAACACACGTTATGTCTTTAATCAACATGGGAATGAGGTAGTTCAGTTGTACAATGCAATGCAAAAAGTGCATAACCTATATGTTATTATTCAGTGCACAACGTTAGATCGTTAGTGCAATGCAATGCAAATCAATGCAATGCAATGCAATGCAATGCAATGCAATGCAATGCAATGCAAAACAATGCAAATCAATGTAATGCAATGCAATGTAATGCAACAACACACGTTATGTCTTTAATCAACATGGGAATGAGGTAGTTCAGTTCTACAATGCAATGCAAAAAGTGCATAACCTTATTATTCAGTGCACAACGTTAGATAGTTAGTGCAATGCAATGCAATGCAATGCAATACAATGCAATGCAACAACACACGTTATGTCTTTAATCAACATGGGAATGAGGTAGTTCTGGTGTGCAATGCAATGCAATGCAAAAAGTGCATAACCTATATGTTATTATTCAGTGCACAACGTTAGATCGTTAGTGCAAAGCAACGCAATGCAATGCAGTGCAAAGCAATGCAAATCAATGCAATGCAATGCAATGCAATGCAATGCAATGCAATGCAATGCAATGCAACAACACACGTTATGTCTTTAATCAACATGGGAATGAGGTAGTTCTGGTGTGCAATGCAATGCAATGCAAAAAAATGCATAACCTATATGTTTTTGTTCAGTGCACAACGTTAGATCGTTAGTGCAATGCAATGCAATGCAATGCAATGCAATGCAACGCAGTGCAATGCAATGCAAATCAATGCAATGCAATACAATGCAATGCAACAACACACGTTATGTCTTTAATGAACATGGGAATGATTTAGTTCTGGTGTGCAATGCAATGCAATGCAAAAAGTGCATAAACTATATGTTATTCTTCAGTGCACAACGTTAGATCGTTAGTGCAATGCAATTCAATGCAATGCATCAACACACATATCTTTATAATGAACATGGGAAGGATTTAGTTCTGGTGTGCAATGCAATGCGAAATATGCATAACCTATAAGTTATTCTTCAGTACACAACGTTAGATCGTTAGTGCAATGTAATGCAAAGCAAAGCAATGCAATGCAATGCAATTGTAACAACACATATGTTATCTCTTTAATGAACATGGTTAGTTCTGGTGTGCAATGCAATGCAATGCAAGAAGTGCATAGCCTATGTTATTTCTTCAATGCACAACGTTAGATCGTGTGTGCAATGCAATGCAACAACACACATGTTATCTCTTTAATGAACATGGGATCGAGTAAGTTCTGTTGTGCAATGCAAGTAGTGCACAGACTATATGCTATTCTTCAATGCACAACGTTAGACAGTTTGTGCAAAGCAACAATACAGATTGTTCTGTGTTTCAGATTCTCTCTAATGAACATGGCATTGAGTTAGTTTTGGTGTGCAATGCAATGCAATGCTCGAAGTGCATAACCTATGTTTCTTTATTGATGCTCAACGTTAGATCGGTTGTGCAAAGCACATAATGTTATAACAATGAGCTATACATTTTGCTATTGACCTACTGAAAATATTTCTGGCCAAAGAGTCCTTAAAGATGTTATATCATCCTGACAAAGGTCCACATTTGACATACTGAATTTTTTCTGGTCAAGGAGTACTCGAAACTTGACCTTTCCATTTATACTCGTTGACTTTTTCTGATGTTACGTCAGCCATACAGAAGTCCATATTTGACCCAAGGAACATATTTTAGGCCAAAGAGTCCTCGATCTTGGTCTTTCTATTCATATAGTCCAACTCCTTCTGATGCTTCATAAGCCATATAGATGTCCATATCTGACCTTTTGAACTTATTTCTGGTCAAAGTGTCCTCAAAATTTTTCAAACTATATAAAGTTATAGTCTCCTTCTGATGATAAATCAGCTATACAGAGGTCCCCTTTTGACCTACTGAACATATTTCTGGCCAAAGAGTCCTAAATGATTAACACTAATGATGACTGATATCTTCGGATGTTATATCATCCTGACAAAAGTCCATATTTGACCTACCAAATTTTTTTCTGGCCAAGGAGTGAGTACTTGAAACTTGACCTTTCTATATATACTTGTTGACTCTTTCTGATGTTACGTCAGACATACAGAATTACATATTTGACACAAGGAAAATATTTCTTGCCAAAGAGTCCTCTTTCTTGGGCTTTCTATACATACTCATAGACACCTTCTGATGCTTCATAAGCCATATAGATGTCCATATCTGACCTTTTGAACTTATTTGTGGTCAAAGTGTCCTAAAAAATTTAAAACTCTAGAAAGTTATAGACTCCTTTTGATGATAAATCAGCTCTACAGAGGTCCCCTTTTGACCTCCAGAACATATTTCTGACCAAAGAGTCCTCGATCTTGGGCTTTCTATACATACTCATAGACTCCTTCTGATGCTTCATAAGCCATATAGATGTCCATATCTGACCTTTTGAACTTATTTGTGGTCAAAGTGTCTTAACATTTTTTCAAACTATAGAAAGTTATAGACTCCTTTTGATAATAAATCAGCTATAAAGAGTTCCCCTTTTGCCCTCCTGAACATATTTCTGGCCAAAGAGTCCTCGATCTTGGGCTTTCTATACATACTCATAGACTCCTTCTGATGATTCATAAGCCATATAGATTTCCATATCTGACCTTTTGAACTTATTTGTGGTCAAAGTGTCCTAAAAAAAATTCAAACTATATAAAGTTATAGACTCCTTTTGATTATAAATCAGCTATACAGAGGGCCCCTTTTGACCTCCTGAACATGTTTTTGGCCAAAGAGTCCTCGATCTTGGACTTTCTATGCATACTCATAGACTCCTTCTGATGCTTCATAAGCCATATAGATGTCCATATCTGACCTTTTGAACTTATTTGTGGTCAAAGTGTCCTAACATTTTTTCAAACTATAGAAAGTTATAGACTCCTTTTTATGATAAATCAGCTATACAGAGGGCCCCTTTTGACCTCCAGAACATATTTCTGGCCAAAGAGTCCTCGATCTTGGGCTTTCTATACATACTTATAGACTCCTTCTGATGCTTCATAAGCCATATAGATGTCCATATCTGACCTTTTGAACTTATTTCTGTCCTCAAAATTTTTCAAACTATATAAAGTTATCGTCTCCTTCTGATAATAAATCAGCAATACAAAGGTCACCTTTTGACCTTCTGAACATATTTCTGGCCAAAGAGTTCTTGAACATTATCTTGCTATACTACAGATTGACTTCTTGTGATGTTATATTAACCAGCCAGTAGTCTATTTTTGACCTACTGAAAATATTTCTGGCCAGAGTCCGTGAACATTAACTCACTACACAATATAGACTGACTTCTTGCAATGCCAAACCAGGCAGGCAGTAGTCCATGTTTGACCGATTGAAAAAAAATTTGACCAAAGAGTTCTCAAAAGGATTTTGTCTATCATAATCTATAGACTCCTTCTGACTTCTGTCATACAAGAAGTCCATATTTGACCTACCGAAAATATTACTGGCCAAAGAGTCCTTAAAGATTAACTATACATTCAGATTGATATCTTCGGATGTTATATCATCATGACAAAAGTCCATATTTGACATACTGAAATTTTTTCTGGTCAAAGAGTCTAAACTTGACCATTCTATATATATTTTTGACCTACTGAACATATTTCTGGCCAGAGTCCGTGAACATAAACTCACTCTACATATAGACTGACTTCTCATTGACTCTTTCTGATTCTTCATTAGCTATATAGATGTCCATATCTGGCGAATTGAAAATATTTTTGGCAAAAAGGTCCTCACAAGTTAACTTACTAAATACTCATAGACTTCTTCTGATGATACATCACTTTAACAGGTATGTGACCCTCTGAATATATTTTTGGCCAAAGAATCATTGAACATTAACTCTCTATACATACCTCCATCATATCTCTATATTGACCTCTTTTGGTCTGATTTATCATCAGATGGAATCTATAATTTTACATAGTTTAAAAACTTTTGAGTAACCTTTGACCAGAAATAATAATAGGTCATAAATATGGACATAAATATGGCTTATGAAGAATCAGAAGGAGACTATGAGTATGTATAGAAAGCCCAAGATTGAGGACTCTTTGGCCAGAAACATGTTCTGGAGGTCAAAAGGGGACCTCTGTATACCTGACATCATCAAAAGGAGTCTATAACTTAATATAGTTTGAATTTTTTTAGGACACTTTGACCACAAATAAGTTCAAAATGTCAGATATGGACATCTATATGGCTTATGAAGCATCAGAAGGAGTCTATGATTATGTATAGAAAGCCTAAGATCGTGGACTCTTTGGCCAGAAATATGTTGAGTAGGTCAAAAGGGGCCCTCTGTATAGCTGATTTATCATCAAAAGGAGTCTATAACTTTCTATAGTTTGAAAAATGTTAGGACACTTTGACCACAAAAAAGTTCAAAAGGTCAGATATGGACATCTATATGGCTTATGAAGCATCAGAAGGAATCTATGAGTATGTATAGAAAGCATAAGATCAAGGACTCTTTGGCCAGAAACATGTTCAGGAGGTCAAAAGGGGAATTTTTATAGCTGATTTATCATCATAAGGAGTCTATAACTTTCTATAGTTTGAAAAAATGTTAGGACACTTTGACCACAAATGAGTTCATAATGTCAGATATGGAAATCTATATGGCTTATGAAGCATCAGAAGGAGTCTATGAGTATGTATAGAAAGCCCAAGATCGAGGACTCTTTGGCCAGAAATATGTTCTGGAGGTCAAAAGGGGACCTCTGTATAGCTGACTTATCATCAAAAGGAGTCTATAACTTTCTATAGTTTGAAAAATTTTAAGGACACTTTGACCAGAAATAAGTACAAAAGGTCAGATATGGAAATCTATATGGGTTATGAAGCATCAGAAGGAGTCTATGAGTATGTATAGAAAGCCCAATATTGAGGACTCTTTGGCCAGAAACATGTTCAGGAGGTCAAAAGGGGACCTCTGTATAGCTGATTTATCATCAAAAGGAGTCTATAACTTTATTTGGTTTGAAATTTTTTCAGGACACTTTGACCACAAATAAGTTCAAAAGGTCAGATATGGACATCTATATGGCTTATGAAGTATCAGAAGGAGTCTATGACTATGTATAGAAAGCCCAAGATCAAGGAGTCTTTGGCCAGAAATATGTTCAGGAGGTCAAAAGGGGCCCTCTGTATAGCTGATTTATCATCATAAGGAGTCTATAACTTTCTATAGTTTGAAAAATTTTGAGGACACTTTGACCACAAATAAGTTCAAAAGGTCAGATATGGAAATCTATATGGCTTATGAAGCATCAGAAGGAGTCTATGAGTATGTATAGAAAGCCCAAGATCGAGGATTCTTTGGCCAGAAATATGTTCTGGAGGTCAAAAGGGGACCTCTCTATTGCTGACTTATCATCAAAAGGAGTCTATAACTTTCTATAGATTGAAAAATTTTGAGGACACTTTGACCAGAAATAAGTACAAAAGGTCAGATATGGAAATCTATATGTGTTATAAAGCATCAGAAGGAGTCTATGAGTATGTATAGAAAGCCCAATATTGAGTACTCTTTGGCCAGAAACATGTTCAGGAGGTCAAAAGGGGACCTCTGTATAGCTGATTTATCATCAAAAGGAGTCTATAACTTTATTTGGTTTGAAATTTTTTCAGGACACTTTGACCAAAAATAAGTTCAAAAGGTCAGATATGGACATCTATATGGCTTATGAAGTATCAGAAGGAGTCTATGAGTATGTATAGAAAGCCCAAGATCAAGGAGTCTTTGGCCAGAAATATGTTCAGGAGGTCAAAAGGGGCCCTCTGTATAGCTGATTTATCATCATAAGGAGTCTATAACTTTCTATAGTTTGAAAAATTTTGAGGACACTTTGACCACAAATAAGTTCAAAAGGTCAGATATGGAAATCTATATGGCTTATGAAGCATCAGAAGGAGTCTATGAGTATATATAGAAAGCCCAAGATCAAGGACTCTTTGGCCAGAAATATGTTCAGGAGGTCAAAAGGGGACCTCTGTATAGCTGATTTATCATCAAAAGGAGTCTATAACTTTCTATAGTTTGAAAAAATGTTAGGACACTTTGACCACAAATAAGTTCAAAAGGTCAGATATGGACATCTATATGGCTTATGAAGCATCAGAATGAGTCTATGAATATGTATAGAAAGCCCAAGATCGAGGACTCTTTGGCCAGAATTATGTTCATGAGGTCAAAAGGGGCCCTCTGTATAGCTGATTTATCATCAAAAGGAGTCAATAACTTTCTACAGTTTGAAAAATTTTGAGGACACTTTGACCACAAATAAGTTCAAAAGGTCAGATATGGACATATGGCTTATGAAGCATCAGAAGGAATATATGAGTATGTATAGAAAGCCTAAGATCGTGGACTCTTTGGCCAGAAATATGTTCAGGAGGTCAAAAGGGGACCTCTGTATAGCTGATTTATCATCAAAAGGAGTCTATAACTTTATTTGGTTTGAAATTTTTTTAGGACACTTTGACCACAAATAAGTTCAAAAGGTCAGATATGAACATCTATATGGCTTATGAAGTATCAGAAGGAGTCTATGAGTATGTATAGAAAGCCCAAGATCAAGGAGTCTTTGGCCAGAAATATGTTCAGGAGGTCAAAAGGGGACCTCTGTATAGCTGATTTATCATCAAAAGGAGTCTATAACTTTCTATAGTTTGAAAAATTTTGAGGACACTTTGACCACAAATAAGTTCAAAAGGTCAGATATGGACATGGCTTATGAAGCATCAGAAGGAGTCTATGAGTATGTATAGAAAGCCCAATATTGAGGACTCTTTGGCCAGAAACATGTTCAGGAGGTCAAAAGGGGACCTCTGTATAGCTGATTTATCATCAAAAGGAGTCTATAACTTTATTTGGTTTGAAATTTTTTTAGGACACTTTGACCACAAATAAGTTCAAAAGGTCAGATATGGAAATCTATATGGGTTATGAAGCATCAGAAGGAGTCTATGAGTATGTATAGAAAGCCCAATATTGAGGACTCTTTTGCCAGAAACATGTTCAGGAGGTCAAAAGGGGACCTCTGTATAGCTGACTTATCATCAAAAGGAGTCTATAACTTTCTATAGATTGAAATTTTTTTAGGACACTTTGACCACAAATAAGTTCAAAAGGTCAGATATGGACATCTATATGGCTTATGAAGTATCAGAAGGAGTCTATGAGTATGTATAGAAAGCCCAAGATCAAGGAGTCTTTGGCCAGAAATATGTTCAGGAGGTCAAAAGGGGCCCTCTGTATAGCTGATTTATCATCAAAAGGAGTCTATAACTTTCTATAGTTTGAAAAATTTTGAGGACACTTTGACCACAAATAAGTTCAAAAGGTCAGATATGGACATCTATATGGCTTATGAAGCATCAGAAGGAGTCTATGAGTATGTATAGAAAGCCCAATATTGAGGACTCTGGCCAGAAACATGTTCAGGAGGTCAAAAGGGGACCTCTGTATAGCTGATTTATCATCAAAAGGAGTCTATAACTTTATTTGGTTTGAAATTTTTTTAGGACACTTTGACCACAAATAAGTTCAAAAGGTCAGATATGAACATCTATATGGCTTATGAAGTATCAGAAGGAGTCTATGAGTATATATAGAAAGCCCAAGATCAAGGACTCTTTGGCCAGAAATATGTTCAGGAGGTCAAAAGGGGACCTCTGTATAGCTGATTTATCATCAAAAGGAGTCTATAACTTTCTATAGTTTGAAAAATTTTGAGGACACTTTGACCACAAATAAGTACAAAAGGTCAGATATGGAAATCTATATGGGTTATGAAGCATCAGAAGGAGTCTATGAGTATGTATAGAAAGCCCAATATTGAGGACTCTATGCCAGAAACATGTTCAGGAGGTCAAAAGGGGACCTCTGTATAGCTGATTTATCATCAAAAGGAGTCTATAACTTTATTTGGTTTGAAATTTTTTTAGGACACTTTGACCACAAATAAGTTCAAAAGGTCAGATATGAACATCTATATGGCTTATGAAGTATCAGAAGGAGTCTATGAGTATATATAGAAAGCCCAAGATCAAGGACTCTTTGGCCAGAAATATGTTCAGGAGGTCAAAAGGGGACCTCTGTATAGCTGACATCATCAAAAGGAGTCTATAACTTTCTATAGTTTGAAAAATTTTGAGGACACTTTGACCAGAAATAAGTACAAAAGGTCAGATATGGAAATCTATATGGGTTATGAAGCATCAGAAGGAGTCTATGAGTATGTATAGGAAGCCCAATATTGAGGACTCTTTTGCCAGAAACATGTTCAGGAGGTCAAAAGGGGACCTCTGTATAGCTGATTTATCATCAAAAGGAGTCTATAACTTTATTTGGTTTGAAATTTTTTTAGGACACTTTGACCACAAATAAGTTCAAAAGGTCAGATATGAACATCTATATGGCTTATGAAGTATCAGAAGGAGTCTATGAGTATATATAGAAAGCCCAAGATCAAGGACTCTTTGGCCAGAAATATGTTCAGGAGGTCAAAAGGGGCCCTCTGTATAGCTGATTTATCATCAAAAGGAGTCTATAACTTTCTATAGTTTGAAAAATTTTGAGGACACTTTGACCAGAAATAAGTACAAAAGGTCAGATATGGAAATCTATATGGGTTATGAAGCATCAGAAGGAGTCTATGAGTATGTATAGGAAGCCCAATATTGAGGACTCTTTTGCCAGAAACATGTTCAGGAGGTCAAAAGGGGACCTCTGTATAGCTGATTTATCATCAAAAGGAGTCTATAACTTTATTTGGTTTGAAATTTTTTTAGGACACTTTGACCACAAATAAGTTCAAAAGGTCAGATATGGACATCTATATGGCTTATGAAGTATCAGAAGGAGTCTATGAGTATGTATAGAAAGCCCAAGATCAAGGACTCTTTGGCCAGAAATATGTTCTGGAGGTCAAAAGGGGCCCTCTGTATAGCTGATTTATCATCAAAAGGAGTCTATAACTTTCTATAGTTTGAAAAAATGTTAGGACACTTTGACCACAAATAAGTTCAAAAGGTCAGATATGGACATCTATATGGCTTATGAAGCATCCGAATGAGTCTATGAATATGTATAGAAAGCCCAAGATCGAGGACTCTTTGGCCAGAATTATGTTCATGAGGTCAAAAGGGGCCCTCTGTATAGCTGATTTATCATCAAAAGGAGTCAATAACTTTCTATAGTTTGAAAAATTTTGAGGACACTTTGACCACAAATAAGTTCAAAAGGTCAGATATGGACATCTATATGGCTTATGAAGCATCAGAAGGAATCTATGAGTATGTATAGAAATAATAAGATCGAGGACTCTTTGGCCAGAAACATGTTCAGGAGGTCAAAAGGGGACCTCTGTATACCTGACATCATCAAAAGGAGTCTATAACTTAATATAGTTTGAATTATTTTTAGGAGACTTTGACCACAAATAAGTTCAAAAGGTCAGATATGGACATCTATATGGCTTATGAAGCATCAGAAGGAGTCTATGAGTATGTATAGAAAGCCCAAGATCAAGGAGTCTTTGGCCAGAAATATGTTCAGGAGGTCAAAAGGGGCCCTCTGTATAGCTGATTTATCATCAAAAGGAGTCTATAACTTTCTATAGTTTGAAAAATGTTGAGGACACTTTGACCAGAAATAAGTTCAAAAGGTCAGATATGGACATCTATATGGCTTATGAAGCATCAGAAGGAGTTGGACTATGTGTATGTATAGAAAGCCTAAGATCGAGGACTCTTTGGCAAGAAATATGTTCCTTGGGTCAAATATGGAATTCTGTATGTCTGACGTAACATCAGAAAGAGTCAACGAGTATAAATGGAAAGGTCAAGTTTCGAGTACTCCTTGGCCAGAAAAAAATTCAGTATGTCAAATCTGGACCTTTGTCAGGATGATATAACATCATTAAGGACTCTTTGGCCAGAAATATGTTCAGTAGGTCAAAAGCGTACCTATGTATAGCTGACTGTTATAAGATTATGTGCTTTGCACAAACGATCTAACGTTGAGCATCATTAAAGAAACATAGGTTATGCACTTCGTGCATTGCATTGCACACCAACACTAACTCAATGTCATGTTCATTAGAGAGATAACATGTGTTGTTGCTTTGCACAAACTGTCTAACGTTGTGCATTGAAGAATAACATATAGTCTGTGCACTACTTGCATTGCATTGCACACCAGAACTAACTCGATCCCATGTTCATTATAGATATGATATGTGTGTTGTTGCATTGCATTGCATTGAATTGCATTGCACTAAAGATCTAACGTTGTGCACTGAAGAATAACATAAAGGTTATGCACTTTTTGCATTGCATTGCATTGCACACCAGAACTACCTCATTCCCATGTTGATTAAAGACATAACGTGTGTTGTTGCATTGCATTGTATTGCATTGCATTGCATTGCATTGCATTGATTTGCATTGCATTGCATTGCATTGCATTGCATTGCATTGCATTGCATTGATTTGCATTGCTTTGCACTGCACTGCACTGCACTGCACTGCATTGCATTGCATTGCATTGCATTGAACTAACGATCTAACGTTGTGCACTGTAGAATAATGTAATTATGCACTTTTTGCATTGCATTGCATTGCACACCAGAACTAAATCATTCTCATGGTCATTAAAGAGATAACGTGTGTTGTTGCATTGCATGCATTGCACACTAGAACTTAACTATTCCCATGTTCATTAAATAAATAGTATGTGTGTTGTTGCATTGCATTGCACTAACGATCTAACGTTGTGCACTGAAGAATAACATATAGGTTATGCACTTTTCGCATTGCATTGCACACCAGAACTAAATCATTCCCATGTTCTTTAAAGAGATGTGTGTTGCATTGCATTGCATTGCATTGCACTAGCGATGTAACGTTGTGCACTGAAGAATAACATATAGGTTATGCACGTTTTGCATTGCATTGCATTGCACACTAGAACTTAACCATTCCCATGTTCATTAAAGAGATGGTATGTGTGTTGTTTCATTGCATTGCACTAGCGATGTAACGTTGTGCACTGAAGAATAACATATAGGTTATGCACTTTTTGCATTGCATTGCATTGCACACCAGAACTAAATCATTCCCATGTTCATTATAGAGATGATATGTGTGTTGTTGCATTGCATTGCATTGCATTGCATTGCATTACATTGCATTGCATTGCATTGCATTGAATTGCATTGCACTAACGATCTAACGTTGTGCACTGAAGAATAACATAGAGGTTATGCACTTTTTGCATTGCATTGCATTGCACACCAGAACTAAATCATTCCCATGTTCATTAAAGAGATAACGTTTGTTGGTGCATTGCATTGCATTGCATTGCACAAACGATCTAACGTCGCGCACTGAAGAATAACATATAGGTTATGCACTTTTCGCATTGCATTGCATTGAATTGCATTGGACTAACGATCTAACGTTGTGCACTGAACAATAACATATATGTTATGCACTTTTTGCATTGCATTGCACACCAGAACTACTTCATTCTCATGTTGATTAAAGACATAA